>PVIA01007376.1:0-84126 GCA_004024845.1 Tonatia bakeri | reverse complement strand
TCCTCAATTCAGGGTGAGGGAGTTTTTTTTTTTTTTTAGCAAGAGCAAGACTCAAAGTGGCCTAGGTACATTGTAGGCCTGATTCCCCACGGGAGAACCTATCCGTGGGCATGGGTCCTGTGCATCTCTCAGTGGGAGCTGGGCCCAAGCCATGCAGAATGGTCTCCTACAGAGATGAGCTACAACATTATCATTTATTCTTTCTCCCCAAACATGCATTAATTCTTCCCTCTCTAGGGATGCATTTAGATGATAGATGCAGTTAGAGACACTGCAAGCAAACTATAAGGCTAAGTAGTAGGTAATAAGGATTTGAGCCTTTCAAATTTCAATCCTAATTGAGCAGTAAGATGGATAAAATATTAGAAAGTACCTGTTCACATGGAGATAAATTGTAGATAGCTACTGGTATTACTAATCACAATTATTAAGCATCTCAGAACATCTGAGTTTCCATTTATCACGAATAATTAATTGAACAGCTTTTTAAAGAAGATTTGTGCTCTGATTTCTTTTGATTCTTCTTTGCTTAACACAGATGGCAGACACAAGGTCCACAGGCTGAATCCAGCCCTCCACCTTGTTTTATCCAGCCCGGCACCTTGTTTCTACTCAGCTGTAGTGCCGAGCCCTTGCTTAACAGTTAAGAAGTAGTTACATCTATACAGTCCTAAAATTATATTCGGCCCTTTGAAGGCAACCAAGAAGCAGATGTGGCCCCCAGTGAAAATGAGTTTGACACCCCTGGCTTAAGAGCATCTTTAAAGAAGTGAAAGTCACACATTCTTTCTTTTTGGTACCTTTAGGTGTTGACTGCTGATTTCAGGAGCTAGTCAGCACTATAAATCTTGGAACCTTCAGCAATTTGTAAGTTTTTAAATTGGTCTTGAACATGTGTTTCCTGAACTACAGCATTAGAAAAAACAGTTGTCTGAAAATCAGGAGATCCCGTCTTTACACACGTAACACCTTTCATATAAACGAGATCAAAGTGCTTTATTAGCAAGTAGCAACCATCTCACTTAGGACAACAACTGCAGAAGCAAAAAGCAAAGGCAGTTGCTCAGGGAAAGCAACATGGGGAGACAAAGGAACCATGAATCTCAAGGAACCATGGCTGAGCCAAGCCACACTTGGATTCTTTTCCCAAATGTGGGCAGGTCATGTGCAGTGCATTCCCTTAGAAAGAAAGGTGAACACAAGGCAGAGTTGTGGACGCTGATGCCTTAGACAGAGCTTCCCCTGGTCCTTAGTTTATTCAATTTATTCAGGAATTGTTGCAGTGTGTGTTTATCAGCCCCTTGTTGTGTACCTGCTATAATGTTTTCCATGTTCCTAGATGAAAAATAAACAAAAATCTGCCACTAGCAAATAGACTTGGAGGTCCTTAACTAACAGATTCAAGAAAAAGTTAAACACAAAGCATATAGATTCACATTTGTGCCTCAGCAAAATCACAAATAATTATGTTATAGACCTTCTGGGAGTTACCTGTTCATAGATGAAACTGGTAATTCTATGAATGCTTGCATACTGTAAGGGCATTGTGTTTCCTTATCAATATTCCAAAATAAAAGCTTTTCTTACCTCTTTTGTATCATTCCAAATCAGTGAGTGGTTTCTATAGATTTGACCTCTTTTAGGTTTGACACTAATTGATCAAGCTCCCTTATTTTGTTTCTTTTCATGACTAACAGTTTAGGTTTGTTGGTGATTTCTCTTTTAAGAGGCTACTCGGTTTGTCTCAGGTACTCAAATTTTCTCAATGCAGTCCTGGAAGACAGGCACCCCATTCATTTACCAGTAAAATCTAGCACAGTAACCAGTATGCAGTAATTTCTTGAAAGGTTTGTCTTACCTTCCATTTCACACAATGCTGTGGAGTCTTAACTCAGTGGGTACCTAAAAGTCACTGCCAGACTGTGGCTTGTGTGACAATGTATTGCATAAGGGTCCACGTGGCAGTCATGCTGAGATCATTAACATAGGGATGAATGCTATGAGGTCTCTGCTCCAGTGTCACCTCCCAGAGAGGCTTCCCTGAACCACTCTAAAATGGTCACTCTTCGTCCCTGTTTTTTATCTCACTTGACAGTACTACCTGGCATTTGCCTTTTTCATTATTGCCAGTCTTCCTCACTAGACTTTGGGGAAGCCACCCTGTCGGCTGTAGCCCAGAGCCTAGGGCAGTGCCCATCACTGAATGAATAAATGAACCAAGTAAACATTGGAATGCTCATCAATCTGCAGAGTGAAATGATTAATCTTTCCCAATGTGCATTATCTTCAAAGAAACTGTCAGACCTATCATTAGAAATGATGCCAGAACATCGTTAATAGGATTTTTTTCATTGTGGTAAATGGGAATTTTAAAAATGATTGTTTTTCCCTTGAATTTATCTGTTTAATAAAAACCTTTCACACTATAGAAAAATTATTTATAGCCCCAAATGTCAAAGGGTGAAACTTCTTGCAAACAGTTATGCTCCTCACTGTCCACATAAGTCTTATAATTTTTTGCAAGTCACTGATAGCCTCCTGTGTGTGTCAATTTTAGTAGCGCTTCTTGCTCACACGAGTCAATTGGTTCCATCTCTGAGTTACTGCTGAAAACCTTCAGGTCAGTTTCACTTCTGTGACTGTTCAATGATGTTGCCTCATTTCCTAGAATGTGTCTTGCCTTAAAGCCATTTAGGTTACCTGTTTGCCCTCATCAGAGCAGTTTAACTTGATACCCCTTAGTTGGTGAACTCCAAGCTCCTTTGGAAACCTGATGTCCCATAATCCACAGAATTTATTGCCAAGTTTAATCATTTATGTATTTACTTGATGTTTTGACTTCATCTGCCATTAGATGTAAGGGGTGTTTGATGAATAAGAGGACCCTATTTTTTTGTTTACCACCATCTGCCCAGTTCCTAGCACAGCATAGGTAGTCAAGAAATATTTGCTGAATAAAGGAGTGAATAAATATCCTGATAATTTTATAAAAAATGACTTGGTATCAGGATATTATGTTACATTAAGAATAGCAGAGGACTTTGGTCTCTCTTCCAGAGGCAAAGTCTGCAGTTACTCTGGAAATACTAACATATGAATAAAATACATATTAAAAAAACAGTAATTAGTATCTGTCAAGTATGGTTATTCTTAACTCCTTGTCTGTACTCAATAGCAGCAGCTTCTACAGCAATAACCATCTTCTTGCAACCTTCCCTGTAACCCCAGTCTTGATTCAATAACTTGCTTTGCTATTCACAAGATATAAAATGGTATAAATTCCCAGCTCAGCTAAGTGCAGAAAAGCATGTTTTATTAAACAAGTTATGATAAGTAATTATGGCTGTTACCAGGTATCATGAAGAATCAGGAGACTGAATCAAGATTTTATTATTGAGTGGGGTGCAGTAAAGGAGAGGGAAGACTTGGGTAAGTAAGAGTTTGCCAAGAATTGCACGCTTAAGGTATTTGTGGTACCTGGATTTGTTTGGGGGTGCTCATCTGTGGTTTTCTCATGAGACAGAATAATGATGCAGACCGAAGTGAGCCAGTTAACGGCAGTCTTCCCACTGGCTTCCTGATAATGCTCTTCATTTTCTAATTTTTTCTCAGTTCCAAATTTTGGTTATCTAGCCCACTGAAGGCAAAGAGGATTATTGCTTATACAAAGTTATAAATGATGTCAATTTCAGGCAGGCTCTGACAGTGGTGACATGCCTCATAAATTTTTCAAAAAAAAGAGAATACTTTCTTAATGGTATATAATCACTTCATCTTTTAAGAATTTGTTCCTGCAATATTTGGAGAACACTAATCTTAACTTTAGTCTGGTTGTACATTTGGGAATTGACTTATTTGAGGTCCTAATATCGTCTTTGTGCTCTAGGCAAGCAGAATGATTCTTTCCTTAGCAAATATGAGAAGAGCACTTCAATATCACTACAACGAAGCTGCTCACTCATTCACTCATTTTTCTTTCCTACTTTTTGCCCGGTACTGTTTTAGGATCTGGGGAAACAGTGCTATGGTAAAGATGGCCATCAATCCTTTGATACCTCTGTCATCAAGAGGTGGGATTTATGTTCTTTCTTTTGAATCTGGGCAAGCTCTGTGACTACTTTGACTATATTTGTATATAGCACAAATATGACTGTTAATACTCCTGAACCCAGGCCTTAAGAGAGTTGCATCTTCTATTTCTTGTCTCTTGAAACACTCCCTCTCAGAGCCCTGATCTACAATAGAACAGCTTGGACAAACCCAAGGCTGGCTGACATGCTAATATGAGGCCCAAGTAAGGAGTCTGCTGTAGAAAGGGTGATTCCTGGCTGTTATCAAGCTGTTCCAGCCCCTGGCTATATGAGTTATCTCGGCCGAGAGCCCAGACATCATGGAGAAGAGACAAGCCAGGATGGCTCTACCCTCTCTGAATTTCTGACCCACAGAATCACAAAATATAATAATAAAAATTGTCTCAGTCTATCATGTTTTAGTTTGCTACACAGCGATAATCAAAACAAGGAGAGAACAAATCAGACTTGGTTCTTGTCCTCACAGAACTTAAGACTGAGCAGTTAAAACAATTCAGAGCTACCGTATTTTGCTGTATATAAAGCACGTCCATGTTCTTGGCCCAAACTTTCAGGAAAAAAATCTTTCTTTTTAATTTTTTAATTCAATTTTTTATTTATTTTTATTTGGAAACAAGACCAATTACCATATTCCAGAGTATTATTTTGCATATGTATATCACTATTGCTTTCTAGAGTGATGCTTTTAATGCATAAGCATAAATAAAAGAAGTAAAAATATTTATACAGATACAGAATTAGCACTACCCATGTATAATGTGCATCCTTATTTTTCCCTCAAAAGTTTGGGCAAAAGAGTGCACATTATACACGGCAAAATGCAGTAATGTTGGACATCCTGGTTGGTGTAAGAAATTGAAATGTAGCTGCTTAACAAAAACTGTGTAGAAGAAACCTACCATCTTGTTTATCCTCTTCATTTTGTAACCCATTAACAGTGTTGTTATGTGCTTAGTGCTGCACTAACTTTGGTCCCAACTTTAGGACTTTTCTACCTAAGGGTAGGCCTTCTACCAGGAGTGGCACAAGAGGCTGCCACGATTGCACCAGCAGCATTGCGGCAAATTTTCAGATCTTTAACTTGTTCTTAAAACTTACTCTAAGTGACAAACACAATATTCAGATGCTTCTCAACATACACATCCTTTTCATAGAAAGTGAATGTTTTGCTTTTACTATGGTGGGACCTGGATATCTGAAGTCATGATTGATGGGATGTAAGATTTCTATAGGTTAAACTCTGCTGCGCTGGGGGAGTTTTTTAGTCTAAGGTGTGAGGCAAAGTGTACACCAACTTATTCATGAGGTATACACAAGTACCCTAGTAAACTAAGGGTGAAAATATAATTTCACTAATGTGATTTCTACAATAGTTCATGTTCAGAAATAACTTTTTACTCTTCTTAAATCAACAGAGTAAAGGTTCAAAAATTCAGTGAAAAGTTGATTGGATTTCTACAAGACTCTCAGGGAAATAGATCAGAAAGAAAAAAAGCAAATGCTTGAGGTCTTTCCAAGGACTGCTATAGAAGCTGTGTAGTCCAGAGGTTACAAAGTGAAATGCCACCAGGGCCGGGTACGACACTGAAACCAAGGGAAGTGAGCCAGGTGTCAGAGAAACAACGAGTAGTGAGCCAGAGAGGCATGTCACATCCCATCCAGGGGGGCAGCTGGGTCTCAGCTCCCAGGCGCCTATGCCATGCTCATGGGCCCGAAGATGCCACACTTTGTAAATTTTCTAGAAAAGGAAGACATTCTGATTTTTCTGTTAGACCTCCTAATTTCAAAATGTTGGGCCAAATGAAATACATCTGTGGGCTGATATTAAGCAATCTCTGATGTGGACACTTGACATGGATGGATGTGGAGATCAGCCTCTCGTGGCTGCAAAATAAACAAATGAGTTTGGCCAGACCTTGCTGTCAGTGGTTTCACTAAACCTGATAGGATTTTGTTTTTTAAATGCACTTCTCCATTAGTGATGGTGAGTGAAATGTCTGGCTTTGCAAATTACTACTGCCATTTAGTTTAATGTACTCTTGTTTTTACATATTTATAAAACCCTTTTACATTATTAATAGTGATTAAATGCTTAGACACTGAAGATCAATAATGTTTCTATTCACCTATTTACATTATTAAAAAGTAATAAGTCATACAGAGCACACAGAATATGTGGTTTACTCTATAGTCATGTTTGGAGGAAACTGAAAAAAAAAAAAAAAAAGGAAGACACTCAGGCTACAGGGTCAAATGTATTTAGTAAAAATCGGTAATTGAGTTGCACTCATTAGAGACTGCACCGCGGGCAGGGTGCGTGTTCACAGCAACGGTGCACCGTCATGGGGCACAGGGGCGCACACTCCATGTGCTTCACATGCCAGTGCGGCAAGTTCAGAACAAGGAAGGCTAGTCTCACTTGGATGCACAAGGATGAACAGTTCTTTAACCTTTACATGTCCTTGCAACAGTTAGTTCCCTGTATGCCACCGTGTTTAGCCCTAAGGCCTTCTGATGGTGGCAACGCTCAGCAGCGAGTCATCTGTGTGGGTCATGTTTTGCCAGCAGGCAAATGAGCCCCTTGGCAATGCATTCTTCATCTGCCCACCCAGCTATCTCTCGATTACACAGCAAATGCAAACGTGCAGAGTGCTTTACCTGATTATGGCACATGGTGTTCTAGATCTGTGTGAGGAGAATCACTGCACAGCCAGGGATGCCTTAGGGCCATAAGTCTTTTCAAGGTCCACTAGTCTAGCCTTCTAAGTAGCCAAAGTGGCTCAACCTCGTGGTTTACAGTCAGCGCTCAGTATCAGTCTGCTTGGGCTCAAATCTTGACTATGACACTCAGTGCTTGTAACCTGAGACGAAAGACCTAGCTGGCATCTCAGTTCTTGTTTTCTCACCTGAAACATGGGGCTAGTAATACTGTCTACCATTATGAGGTTTCTTTATACAATTAAATGAGGTAGCATATATAAAAACTTAGTACAAGACCTGATACATAGTAATTGCTCAGTAACAATTTACATGTAGCAAAAGGCTCACTTTACCAGTCATTCAACTGTGTTCTCCTAGCAAGAAGTTCATTAGTATGGGTTTGAAGTTTGTTAATAATGTCACTGAAATGTATTAAATTGAACTGGATTTTTAAACATCACTCGGTTACTAAATTTCTTGTGTTGACCCAGATGCCATTTGTCTAGTATAAATTAGATCCAAGTCACTTGGGCTTATTTAAGAACAAGTGGAAATTGGGCAGCTGCGCTATAATGGAAAGGTTACAAGATTTACTACAATCCAAACTTGCTGGCTTTGGCAAGTTATTTATTCTCTGTGAACCTCAGTTTCCTCATATATAAAATACACCAATACAGATACTACTTTACGGGAACATTGTGAGGTTAAAAGAAAATAATGCATGTCTGCGTGCTCTACAAGCTAACATGTATATGTAGAATTAAGAGCTTGTGACTATTAATATTTATATATGTGATTAGAGTTGGATATATTTTACACAGAGTAACACTGCATGTGTTGATTTTTGGAGGAAATACTTGACTTGTCCTCAACTATTTTCCTTGGAAAAGGCCCGCACCTTTTCTGACAGATTAGATATGTCTGTAATAACTGAGACCACTGGATGGAGGAGACCTGTCATTCTGAATTCAAATGTGACTTGCAGAGCCAAATGATAACTTGCAACATTTTACAAAAGAATGGAGAAAACTCATCAAACCAGGAGGAGGAGAAGGGCATTAACCACCACTGCAAGTAATAGGTTTGTTCACTCTGTGAGTGGACGGCAAGCGCTGCTGAAGCATGAAGCTGAACGGCAGGGGTTGAAGTTTCTTCTCACTTTTCGAAGTTTATTGCTCAAACGCCCTGCTCTGGGTCATAATGACTTGTCTCTTGTCTCTCTCAGGCCCTGACTTTCTTGCTTTACTTGAGTTCAGTGAGTCTCTTAATATAGCTCCATGTCATCAAGGTTGTTATTTCTTTCACTGTTTTTTCTTTTTGGACTGACTTCTCCCTAAGCATGGAAAAGCTACGGAGTGGATGACCTACCATTACCTTATATAGGAAAATGGGAATCATGGCTGTTTTTGGTTCCCTGTGTTCCTCTGGTGAACATTAAATAAGTCTCCACCACCTAAGTAATGACTTTGACTGTAGCCCACTAGAAAGTTTCCCCAGAGTTGTTATCGAGCTGGGAGAAATGCTTCAAAACGGGAAAGGTTGAGTCTCTTGAAAGAAGGCAAGCTTTGTCTAGATTCCTGGGAAGAAAAGGCTTTGTTATCAGTGGCCTGGCATTTTGGTCTGGGGTTCTGTCAGAGACCTATGAGGTCAGAACTGCGCAGTAAGAAAAATAATGAGTAAAGTTTATGTTTCAATAGCAGTTCTAGTACATAATCTGGGGAAAGGATACTGAGTATTTTAAATTTCCATGCATATTTTCCCCCTTTTCTTCTGTGCATGGGTCAAAAGTGAGTTTTAGTTTGCTTAGATTGTCACTGATATCAATATAACCTCTTGACTGAGTTTTTCCTGGGGACTAATACCACTCATAGGATGTAACTGAGTGGGTGGGGTGTGGACAGAAACTCCTGGACAAATAGTTTCCATGTTTATTTTTTACACTCCTGTTTGCAATAGTGTGGAAGCTAGTGAAATATCAGCTGGTGGAATGAAAAAAGGAGGGCAAATTTAAGAGACTAGAAATGTTGACTTTGGTGACTTACTTATATCTAGTGCTAATTAGTAAAATATGTCATTGCTGAAGATGAAGCTGAGAATAACAATGAGCAAATTCACATTATTACACTTCAAATAAGTAAGCAATTAAAAAAAAATCTTCACCTAACAAGTTGGACTTTGGTCTCAGGTCTTTAGTGACAACTCATGCATTTGAACTTTCATAGAAAGATTTTCACAAGTCTTCCATTTCATGTTAGGAAGTCCAATTTACCCAGCTCTTTCATAAGGAAAAAAATTTACATCATAGAATAAAACTTACAGTTTAGCTCTTGAAATTCAAGTTTTCAAAGGATCAATACAGAAGCTAAACTATGAGTTTGCAAATTATACTTCCACCAAAATAGGTGGAAAATATGTCATTAAAATATGTCACAAAAATATGTAATTAAAACACCCATCTATATTTCACTACAAATGATACACATCGTGTGTGTGTGTGTGTGTGTGTGTGTGTGTGTGTGTGTGTGTGTATCTTTTAGGATACAGAATCTCTAGAAATGAGTTCTCTCCCGTAACTAACCAGTAAGGACTTAGGCATTCCAGATAAGCCTAAAAAAGATCGGTGTGGACTGGGTGGAATGGGAAGTAACCTGATCTTTAGAAGAGATCTTCCTTTCACAGTTCAGGACAAACGTGACCACTGTTCATTAAAGAGTAAAATAGATATACATATACCTGCTGTCAAATGAAATCTCTGGAGGGATGACATGAGTGCTGTCCTTGCCAATGAGGAATTTGATTCGATCATAGAAGAGTCTTGAAGTGTGCTGAGAGAAGAGGGGTTGGCTTTGCTGAATGAGGTCAAGAGGGTCTGGTGAGCCCTGACAGAGAGGACTTACATAACAGTTGCTTTGTTGACAACAATCGGGGTCCACACAGTCGGTCAAACCATCTGGAAAAAAAATAGTGTTGCGATTTAGCTTCAAAATAAGCAAGAGTTTAAAATGGGCACAGATAGAGAAAGATGTAGAATACAGCCAAAGATAACTGTTCGTATTTGACTTTAGAAACTACGAAATTCCATTTTGAATGAATTATCACTCACTCTGAGTTTATATGGCAAATCAGTAAAACTCAAACTTTTTTGTTTCTGAATCCTTCTTTTGTGAATTTTGTAGCATTTGGAGGCTGTATTATATCATTCAGCATTTGGATAGAGTATCTGCAAGATAGTACTTTTTAGAAGTTTCCTTTTTCTTCAGCAAGACCATCCTCCAGCCTAGCAACTCTCCCTTACAATTATTTTGAATTTCTCACACCATGGACAAGTATGAGAAAACAATTAACAAATGCTTGCCAACCTGACTTTCTTGGTCATTTTATAAAATTCTCCTAGTATTTTTATCTACTAGTAATTCTCAGAATAGATATTGGTATTCTCATGGTGACCAAGTGTCTAGAGCAGGGCAGTGATTTCCAAATGTGTAGTCAATTAACTGGGATTTTATTAAAGATGCCTATTCTGGAGCCCCGCCTATTGAATCAGGATTTCTTTAGAGCTCGGCATTATGCATACTTAATCTGGGTGATTCTGAAGCACACTGAGTTTCAGAAGTGCTTTTTGGGGAATTTGTAGAAGCAACTAGAGCTTACTTGTTCCTAATAGATTTGATGCCAACACCGCTAAACCTCAGGCATATGAATAGGATGAGTCACTCTCTTTCATTCCCTAGGCCTTCACCATTCACTTCAGATTCCTGAATCTACTTATCCCAAGGGGGGAAAAAAACACATAAAGGCTTCATTCTTTTTTTTAATATCATTCAGTGTTTATTTTTTTAGAAGATTTTACTTGTTCATTTTAAGAGAGAAGGAAAGGGAGGGAGAAAAAATTGATTGGGTGTCTCTTGCATACACCCCAAGCAGGGACTGAACCTGAAGCCTGGGCATGTGCCCTGATGAGGAATTGTACCGACAACCTTTTGCTTTGAAGAACAATTCCCAACCAACAGAGCCACACCGGTCAGTAATAAGCTTCATTCTTTGGTAGAGGAATGATGTGGGGCACATGGGTTACGGGAGAAGAGGAGACTATTGAGAATGTGATAGGTGCAAGAGACTGACTATATCAGGTATTTGGGGAAGCAAAGAGTTTTATAAAAAGATCCTTTTCCTGTTTTCGGGAGCTCAGAGCTTATTAGGAGAAATAGGTGACTAAAACAGCTCACTTATACTAGTTAAAAATGCAGAAAGTGTTGTAAGAGAGTTACACCCAAAGAGTAATTAAGTGAGTATTATGGACATTTCATAACAAGAGTAAATATGGAGATGCTAATCTTCTTGGAATGCGGTGGAATATGGAGGTTCAGACGGAGCACGGGCTCCTGAGGCTGATGATGAAAGTTCCTGGCACTGGTTTCATGCAGCTCCTGTGCTTGCTCTCTCTGCTTCACAGGGCTGCTCCTGCCCAGCCAGAGGGCGATGTACCACAGCTGGGGGCAATGAAAGCCAGGAACACCAGGAGAGTAGGCGTTTGGAACAATAGCCCTAGGGCACCCAGGAAATATTTTTTCCCCACATGCGGTCCTTTCAAATTCCATGTACCATAGACACTACTTTGATTTAAAATGCAGTTTGCTTCTTTCTTGCCTTTCCTGTTTGTTCACTGTATTTCTGCCCTAATTTCCACTTCTCTGCATATATATTTCTTTTTCACCGATGACTACTGTGGATTCGTTTCAGTAAGAAGTCCCCTTCTGCTCTCCTTTCTCTCCTCATTCACCAAATTATATTAACAGATTTTCTATAGATCTTAGATGCCACCACCACCTCTCTCACCAATCCGTTGTTCTCAGTTTCCTGTTAGCACAAGACCTCTAAACTCCGCTAATTAAACATCTGCATGCACTGAGAAGCTGGCAAAAATATCAGGCTGATTAGAAGAGTTCTCTGATGTTTGGAATTGGTGCACAATATACTACACAATGAAAAACTGCTGTTTGAATGGGCAGTCACGTTTATCTTTCAATTGGTAAAAAAATGCACTAGCAATAATCAGATTGGGCAGTCACAGGTTTCAGCCCGTCAACCACACAATTCTAACTGACTTGTGAAAAGAAATAGATTCGAAATAAATAGCAATGCCCACATGATTTTCAAAACTGGATTCTAAACTAACTAAAAAATTGGGACTCACATTCTCATCTAGTTATGTGCTATAAATTCCAAGCAAGTGGTTCATATTTAATAACTGCCTATGATACAGGGTCGACCATCTAAGACCTCTGTTTCCTGAGAGAACAGCAAGACTTCTGTTGACTAGAAAGTCCCCAAGCTAGCAGACCAGCAATAGCATGAAACCCCCAAATAATAACTCATAGGCAAGCCTAGTACATGGGCCAAGTACTACTTACCAATTATCACACTGGATAACAGCTCATACAGTATGTCTAGACTGTTACAAAGAAGTGCAAATGACAGTCACACTGCATGTGTGGGTTTCCTTCGGCTATTAACAGTTCTTTCATTATCCTGAAATGGAAGTTGTGGCACCCTCCTGACAGCCAGGCTCAGGGTGTCAGATATGGGCATGGCAAATGTTAACTGATTTGCTTTCAGGGCCTGTTCCCTTTAAAAATTAAAGCTAGCCAGAGAGAGGGAGGTTAAATGGTCTTAAAGGACTAAACATGGCATTCACTGATCCCAGCTTTGCCAACCAGTCAGAGACTATGCCAGTTGGCCCAGTTAGGGCTGATGAAGATCAAGGACCCTGGTTTCTTCTGTGCATGATCAAGTTGTTCACTATTAAACTTTTACCTATGACATGTATGCCCTTGGTTGAAAGAAAGATTGGACAAGGGTATGTATGCAATACATGGAAAACCCGTATTTTCCTAATCCTTAAAATGAATTTGCAGATATGCATCTTTTCAGAAACAGCACCCGTATCATCACCTTGATGGAAATGGACAGCTAGTTCTTGGTAGGGTGTCCAAAAGGATTTGGAAACATGCATAAATTACCTAATATTTGCCAGGTATGACACTAGGTACCTCCACATCATTATTTCAACTAACCCCTGCAAAAACCTTGCTAGGTAAGCATTCTCATTTCTATTCTACAAATAAGGGAGGGGAGGCTACGTGTGGTTGCATGGTTGGAAGAAACATGGCAGTCATATCACACCCAGGGTTCTGATGACAAATCACATGTTCATCATTGTCGTCTACCAGGGGAGTCCAACCTTTTCCCGTCTCTGGGCCACACTGGAAGAAGAGTTATCTTGGCCCACACATTAAATGCACTGCAATATGTAATCACCAAACAAATTACATAATGTTTCAAGTAAATTTACGATTTCACATTGCGCCACAGGTTGGACACCCCTGTGAGAAGTATTACCAGTACTGAGTTAGGCTCCAAGACTTCCAAGCACCTGACTAGTTAATGGAGCTATTTAAGACACTTGATGTGGTTGCCATCAAAGAACCAGGCTATTCTGATTCTATCTAATCTTGACTGTGCCACTGACAATCTATAGGATCCTGGACAAATCGGTCTAATTGTTGGCTTCTCTTGTAGATGAGTTTCCTCACCGACTGGATGAGGATAATAAAGATACCTGCCCTGTACAGTTGTTGTAAAGATCACATGCTATAATAATCACAAGGAGCTTAGCACAGTGTTTAGAACGTCGCTAGCAGTCTTGATAAATGTTAGCTATTGCTATTAACCAAATTCTGGGCTGTGCAGACTAAAAGAGAATCTAGGGATAGTGTCCTGGGGATAGATGCCAATGGTCTCCAGTGGCAGCTTACAATGTTCAGACTCACTCCTATTGAAGTTGTTTTATCACTGGCCAGAAGGCAATGAGCTTTTGTGTAGCATATTCAGTTTGTTTGGAATGTATTCATTTTGTGAACTCTGCTTGGATAGGTTGTCAGACAGGTAGGATCCTAAGTGGTTCTAAATAGACACTAATGCCACAGTAAATCTTTTTTCATTACATTTGACAAATTCAGAATTTGTTATCATTCAGACAAGGACTGGACTGAAGCTTAACCTTTTCAGCATCTATAGGCTAGAGGGTCTGCCAAGCAAATTAATAGTGAAAAAGACACTGAAGGGCTGCTTATTCTAGTGACTCAGTTAAACAAAATCTTAGGCATTTTAGAAACCCATAGACCATGGACTAATGATAAATCAGATAAATCATTCATAAATGTTTGCCACAGCAGGCCCCCTACTCGGCACTCCAGTTGTTGTTGTTATAGGCATCAAAGATAATATGACTCTATTTCCTTTGGAAATAGCCTGTAGTTCATTTTTTATCTATTCAGACTGATTTTCACCCTGGCATTTTGCTGTATTAGTAAAAAGAAAGTGGCAGAGGCTCAAGTGCACTCAGGATTTGACCTGCTCACAGCATTGTTATTGCTATAACCACATGCAACTTACTTTTTCTGTAACGAAAGTAAATTGTTTTTATGCCAGTAATATTCACGTCCTCCTGGTCCCCACCTGCTACCGATAGCTTTCCACATCACTCACAGTAAAACCCCTGTCCTGACAATACTTCCTGACCAGACTTACTTCCTCACAGTCTGGTTTTTCACTCTCTCCCTCTCATCTCTCTTACCTCCCATTAACCTGCAGCCTCCTTCCCACTATTCCCATGCCTGGAATGTTCTCTCCAATAGCAACATGGCTCACGCCTGACCTCCTTTAAGTCTTTACTCAAATGCCACCTTTTGGTGAGGCTTTCTCTGACCACCTTATTTAAAATGTCACCCCTCTCCCATACTCCCTTATCCTTTTTTCCCCTGCTTTAAAATTTTTTTCTTCATCACATTTACCATCTTCTATCATACTACTTTTTACTGGTTTATTGTCTGCCTCTCACAACTAGAATGTAAACTCCATGAAAGTGTGGGTTTAGTTTTTTTTTTATTCATTGTTATTTCCTCAACAATTAGAACAGTGCCTGGCTCAAAGTAAGCATTTATTAAGTAAATATTTATTATATTTATTAGGTAAATATTTAAGTAAATAATTAAGTAAATATTAAGTAAATATTTATTGTACAAAAAATGTACTCATATGTCCTAAAAGTTCTATTTCTCTGACATTTGTAAATTACCTAGTGCTAATATCCAGCTAATGCATCAAAGTATGTTATCAATAGATTGTTCATTGATATCACACCTTCATTACACACTTTAAATTTCTGTGTTTCAATGATCTCATTTCTTTCACCATTGAGAAGTAGGCAGATGCCACATCTCGCTAGCCTTAGTTGATTCATAATGTGCCAGATCCAGTCAGAGCGGTTAACTGAGTTATAGGGTTTAGATGTTCCAACTTTCACTTGTATCTGAATCACTTGGCAATTTCAGCTCTTATAACTACATGATAATCCTTTAACAAATGGATGCTTGAAAATGAGGGCGTATGGTTAGAAGACAATACTTAGAAATATGCTTTCTGATGCTAGGTCTGATGCCAAATCTTAAAAATAAATGTGGAGAGGGTGTCTACTCCTTAAACAGAGCAAATGTTATCAATTCACTGTTCCTTCCATTTCATTTTCTTTTTTATTAAACACTGAAGCATGCTAGTGACATTCAAAACATGAAGCTTATTGATCCATGAGCTTATATGTGTTCATAATTCACCCATGGTGCTTATTTCCACATCTAGAAATACTACATCATAAAACAGGCTTGCAAATAGCTATTGTTCTTAATGAATGGTAACTTATTACAAAGAATGATTCCTGGAACATCATTCTCTTTTAGGTAATCAACTTATTGATTTTACCAGTGAATATGAGTATGGACCACTGGAAGAGTTCATACCAGGGAAGCCTGGACAAACATGTGACAACTACTTAAAAGATCAGAGGGGAAAAAAGGGCCATTTGGATTAAACACTCTCATTCTAAATCTTTTACATTTCCTCGACAATTTTTCCAGATAAAATCTAAGGGATGATGCTCCAACAAACTGAGCCATGCTGGCCAGGGCCCGAAACTTCTCTTGCTTGTCATTTTCTCCTTAGAGCCAGACAAAATACTCGGCACAAAGTAGTAATGAATAAATGAAACACTGGGTTCACAACACTGTATGCTTCTCTGAAAGGAAAACATTTTAGTCAAACATGTGAGTCAGTGCTATCCAATAGAACTTCCCCCAATTACAGGGATGCTCCAGACCTGCACTAATATTGTGGTCACTAGCCTCATGTGATACTGAGCCCTTGAGATGTGGCTAGTACAAATGAGAAACCAAATGTATAATGTTATTTAAGTTAAATTTAAATAGTCACATGTGACTAATGGCTATATAGCAGGTAGTGCCCATGGTGATATCTCCAAGTAGATATTGGATGGTCTATAAACTTAGCCAAACAACATCAAGAAATTAGATATTTTTTATGAAGTGCACTTTATCATTTGTTTCCTATTGTGGTTTTTTTCCTTGTTTTTTTTATGTTTAACATCCCTTCCCATTTTGAGATCTGCCCCTGACATTTTCTTCTAATTGTGTTTGAGTTTTCTTGTACCTTTAACTCATTAATCAGCTGGGGTGTTTTTATTTATCTTATATTTTGGAATATGGTATGACTTGGAAATCTAGGGTTCTTTTCTTTAATATTTGTCTCAGCACTATTTCATGATGCTTCTTTTCCCCACTAATTTTTGATGCTGGTTTTATTACATACTAAATTTATATTTGTGCTGAGGTATGTTCCAGAGCTTTTATTCAGTTATACTAATTTGTTTACTCATATGTCAAAACCACTTTGTTTTAATTATCATAGCTTTAAAATATTCTTTGTCTGATAGTTATGGCTTGCTCTCACTAGTCTTTGTTTTACCTATTCTGATTAAGTTAACATAATCTCTAAACTTTTTTCCCTGTGTCAATTCTTATGCACATATAATATATGGTTATCATATCTTTCAAACCTCATATCAGGACACACAATTAACACATGAAAATGCGGTCGCCATGATATTAAGTCATCTCCTTCATGCACAGTGTTATGTTCATGGTAGATAAATGAGGTCAAGACATTTGACTGATAGGTTTGTGATTTCTATAGTAATTAGTTTATATATATATATATATAAAATGCGTATTATATATATATACATATATAATATGTAAGATTCTTTTCCTTTTCTTGCATATTAATTAAAAAATCCAAGGTTATTTGTTCTCTGTTCTGTTTTTACTCTTCAAGGAGCTATTAGGGAGCTCCAAGACCAGCTGTGTCACCCACATATTCAATGCAGCCCAATTAGTTACTAAGAGTCACAATGCATTGAATCAAAGTGTAACTAAAGTCAAAGCTGCAGAAGTAGCAGCAATACTAATGAGTATTCAGAGCTGATTAGAATGCAAAAAACATAGCCATTCTTTAAGTATCAGCTATAATATGAAGTAATCAGATAGCTAGCAGCTACTTGAAGCAACTGCTTAACAGTGTTTTTTGTTTGATTGGGAAGATTTCTGAAGAATTACATGGAAAAAATCAGGACCACACTTTTCTAAAAGGTTCAATTAGCACTTTCTGATTTAATTAACACACACACATGCACAAACAAGTATGCAAATATTAATCATTTGTCATAGTCAACTAAATGAATCCAACCACTCCGGATAGCTGGAAGCTGAAAATACCAAATGAAGGACATTTAAGATATTCCTAGGGATAATATTTAAACATTATAAAAGTGGAATTATTGTCCCAAATCTTAGTCATGGGGCTTTCAGAGGTTATTTAATCCATCTTCCCATCTTAAGATAAAGTCAAATCTTTATTTACAATCAATATCATCTTAATCCTACTAAAAGAGAAAATATGGTAATTGGAACTTCCAAGGAGCCACCCTCACACCATACTCCCTAAAAAAACTATCATAAAAATACACTGATGCTGGCAGTGGGATTGTACAGAGACAGGCTCATAGACAGGGAGCAGGGACAGGATGGCAGCTAAGAGGGGGAGGGTTGGGGATGGAGGGATTGAACAAAAAGGACTCATGGACATGGACAACAGTATGGTGATTTGTGGAGGGGGGGCATAAGAGGACTAAATGATAATGGAAAAAATATAACAAAAATAGAAGCTATAAAAAAATATAAAAATACACTGAACCCATATGGGGTCTTTGATTCCTAATGAGATACACAATTTTAAAGAAATATTCAGAGGTCAATGCACATTCAGCAAAATCTTCTATACCATTTGTGTCTATGTATACTACCAATTGAGAATTAATAATCCATTAATATTTAATTGATTCATTCATTAAACATGTTGGCTGTCTTGAGGTAACCTTGAGGCCATAAAAATGCTTGGTAATTAAATATTCAATTATTTTTATCAAGCTGTACTATATTAAGGCAGGAAACTTATTTTGGCTCAACCCTAATTGAGTCAGAAATTGTAACCAAATAGAGTGTTAATATATTTTGTGAGCATTAGCCTTTTAATCAACATATCGACTGAGAAATCTCTATTACTACCTCAAATCCTGTTTGGAATGAGGCAGACCACCTAGGCTTACATCCTGGCTCTATAATTTCCTTGTTATATATTCTTGAGCAAGTTATTTAACTTCTCTGCACCTCAATTTCCTAATTTTAAAGTAGTGTTAATAGTAGTTTTACCTCATGGGGATTGAATGAAATAATTCACAAAAAGGGCTCAGCATAGTGCCTCGTGCAGAGTAAATCCCAAATACAAGCAACCTAATATTGTCGGTGATTATATTGAGCACATAACTATGGACTCTGGGTCATGCCTAATATGCAAAAAGAAAATCATATAGACAGAATATAATTAAGTGCTTGATTGTATGGTGCATGTGATAAGCACCAGAGGAGACTGGGGTGGTGGATGTCAGAGGTTTCACAAGAGATATGGCTTGAGCTGGGACTTAAATGATAGACTGAGAATGAAGAGTATAGAGGAGAGGGCTCACCAGGTAAAGACGCATATAACGATCAGGAAGTAAAGGAAGGAAAAGATAAGTCTTGGAGGACCATAAAAGTCAAGTAAATAATTGATTACTGTAACATTTAATTGAAAATCTCACTCCAGCTTCCCAAACCAAAACTTCAATTTAGATAGGTGGTAAGCAATCTTGTCAGAAAATGGTCTGTTACCCTAAGTTTATTGTATGTTTATGTGTGTGAGTGGAGGGGAGGAGAGTGGTATAATTTATCATCTTTTGAATAGTTCACATGAATTAACTTTTCCCAAATCATATAGCTAGGAAGTACATAGCAGAGCTTGTATTTCAACCCAGAAAATCTACCTCCAAAGCCATGTGCTCTTAACCACAAACTTGCTTCCACATACAATTCATGAAATCTTAAAACGTTTTAAGGTTAAACTACTAGCCAGGACAAGTCAAGGAGGAAAGTCACACCCAATTTGGTGCTTGAATTATGATTGCTACCCTACTGATTTAAACCCCACATTTGCATTCAAATGACAAGGTATCTAATTGTTTAAGCAGTATAGAAAACTGGGGAGTCAGATTTAATAATCTACTTAATTTTAAGCTAATATACAAAAATTAGAAAGGAAGTTTTTTGTTATTTTTGTGTCTTCTTGAGTAGAAAGTAATTGGAAAGTGTGAATTTGTGGTTTGAGGCTAATTTAGAGGTGATTTGAGCTGTTTCGATGTCCAATTGTTCAATGTATAAGGCGGTTTTGTTTGCTTGACTAAAATAGAAGTGGTTACCCTGAGGCTTCAAAGCCACATATGGCTTTTTATTTTATTTTTTAATCCTCATCTGAGGATATGCTTATTGATTTGGAGAGAGGTAGTGGGGAGAGAGAGAAACATCAATTGGTTGCCTGCCATATGCACCCTGACTGAGGATCAAACCCAAAATCTAGATGTGTGTTTCCTGCCCAGGAATCGAACCCACAACCTTGTGGTATAAGAAATGACGTTCCAACCAATTAAGCTACTTAGTTGGGGCCACAAATGGATCTTTGAAACATCATATGCAACTCTTTTGATTTTATTTTATTTAAATTTTTTGTTTGTAGTTCTTGAATTAAATATAAAAGTTCTACTGTGAATTGTGTTGATGCTGTGTCCTTTGAAAGATATAAATTATTACTAAAAGGTAGAGACACAAGAGGAATCGCTAAATAACCAGCAACAAAAAAAACTAATTCACATTCCATATAGTGCAAGCTAGTATCATCTGACATTTTGGACATGGGTATGCAGATTTAATTTGGTTTATAGTAAATGCCATAGGTATGGGAAGCTGTGTGGTTATAGTAGTTACAAAAACAGACTCTCAAGTCATATATCCTTGTATTGGGATCTTGGTTCTATTACTTTTTAGTTGTGTGGCCTTCGAAATGTCATTTACCATTGCCATTCCAAGCATCAGTTTTCCCACCTATAAATAGGGAAAATAGTACCTGTCCCTCATAGTGTTGGTATGGGAATTAAATGAGATATAATGAATGCAAAGAGTTTGGAGTATTGACTGGTCACAGTGCATTTTCAATAAATTGAGATTTAAAAAAAAATAGTATGATCTCATATAATTCAATATTGTTAATACTAAGGACTCCTAGTTTTCACTCTCAGCCAGACTGGTTATCACTGCGCTAGAGTCTGGGCTATTCCTTTCTTATACGAATATTTTATAAATGACTTACCTCCATCATTGTCCAAGTTATCTCCACAAAGCATTTCCATGACAACATTGCAGCCTGTCCCACTCCAACCCACCTGACACACACAGTGCCAACCATTCTGATCCAGAGTGCATCGCCCATTTCCAAAGCAGAGCCCCGGGCAGCCATCTGAAACGACAGCAGAGAGTAACAGTCACAGAGAAATCAGAGTGGGATTGACCAACACTGCTGTGTCTCCCTATAGGGAAGCACTGAATCATCTGTGCTCCATTCAGATGAGGTGTTGAATAAATGGAAGAGGAGCTTGCTTGCTTACCCAAACTTCCCAGGGAACTTGTTATCCCTTACCCTGCTGTGCTTTTTCCTTGGAGAGCCAATTAAGCATTATTAATGCTAACCCCAATTCCCAACCTCTGGTTTAGATACGAGGAAAACTGTGAGGCGGACAAAACATGTTTTGTGTTTCTTTTTGAAAAATGTATTTTCTCATCTCAATCAAAATTGGGTGGATGGTGTTGTGTATAGTCATGGTCAGTAAGTTGGGAAAAGGCAGCAGTTTCTATGAAGAGAAACATCCCCTAACTACTTCTAGTCTGTGTGAATCTTTTCCTTGGGATGTATGATTTTAGGACTTAGGTATGTGGGATATGGTTCAAACCTTACCATTAAGCATTTGCCCTGGTGGTGACATAAAAATTGCTGCAGTTGCTTTACATCTATTCGGGTTTTTTTTTCTGCAAGATTGATATTAATCTTAGGGCTAAAGAGTGATTTTTTTTACTTATCTGGTATCTCTCTCAGAAGCTAGCATAATATTATGCCTGTAGTAAGTATTCAACAAATGATTATGAAATTAATGTCTGCCAAATTTAGACTTTTGGAATTCTAGAAGATAACTGGATACATTTAGTGAAGAGAAAATTGTTATGCCCACTTAATTGACTTCTATCCATTGATAAACCACAAACACCAGCAATGGTCTCTGTGTAGACATTACATTTCTCAGGGATACCCTACTCTTTCTACCAGTACTTCAGAGTTAGGCTATTCCAAAGGGCAACTGTGCATATACCAAGTGCTAAGTGGGAAGAGGAACAGAGATAGTAACAAAGGCATGGAACTTGTCGAAATTTCTCCAGTAGCAATACAGGACCAGATCTGGATTTTACTGGAGATAGTCCTTTCAATATTTTTTTTCATTTTCTTTGTAAGAAAATTCCATAAGTACAAAGGGCAAAAGAAAGTTTTTTGTTTTTAAATCTGTACATGCAACACAGTGTTCCTTTCAAATGGTTTTCCAAGCAACTATCAATAGACCAGAGGAAGAAAAAAATCTTTAAAATGATGTGGCAGATGGCTGTTAGAAAATATCAAAAGGTTATATATATATATACTTGTTCCTTAGTATCTGTGGAGAATTGGTTCCAGGATCCCCGGCAGTACCAAAAACTGAGGACGCTCAAGTCCCTTATATAAAGTGGCATTATATTTGCATGGGAACTATGCACAACCTCCTATGTACTTTAAATAATCTCTGATTACTTATAATACCTAATACTATGTAAATCCTATGTAAATGTTGTTATTCTGCATTATTTAGGAATCAACTTTCTAGAATTTTTGTTTCCTAATACAGGGTGGGCCAAAAGTAGGTTTATAGTTGTGAGTACATGAAACACAGAATTTATTCTTGTATTATTATTTATTAATTACTATATTGTTTTCCATGTGAACAACTGTAAACCTACTTTTGCCCCACCCTACAGTTTCGATTGGTGGTTGGTTGAATCTGTGGATATGAAACCCACAGATAGGGAGGACCAACTGTTGTGTGTGTGCGCACGCACATAGTCACCAACTGCTTAATAACGGGGATACATTCTGAAAAACATGTCATTAGGCAATGTTGTTATGAGACATCATTGAGTATACTTACACAAAGCTAGATGGTATAGCCTACTACTATAATTGTATGTGTTATAATCTTACGTGGCTTGCAGTGTAGCTTTGTTTAAGTGAGTAATATATGTGCTATGACATTATGACAGCTTTGATGTCACTAGGCGATAGGAATGTTTTGGCTGCATTAAAATATCTTGGGGCCGCTGTTGTATTTTGGTCTGTTGTTGACTGAAACATCATAATGTGGCACATGACTATGTGTATACATATGATTCCTCAAGAAGTGGTATAGGGTAAAACTTAAGAAAGGAATGTATCTAGTTCCATTCTCATGGATATACAAAGGATAAGAGAATTTAGGAATCATTTGGAATGTAGTCAACCTTCTGAGGCTGACGTAATGAAAGGCACCAGGAAAGGCAGACCCCTGGAGGGACGAATGATGGAGTACTTATACAGGGATAATTCCTCTAACCTTGTAAGGACACTGTACATGGACTTAGAGCTATATTGTTATGTTAAAGAAAAATTCAACTCTCTGCCTAAACCTGCTTAATTTCATAATTACCTGCATGCGTTACACTCACACACAGACAATCCAAAGGCAAGGAAAACTAGTTCTTAAAACTGCTTATCCATCCATTACACACTATGGCAAAAATTAGGCTTGGATGTTGTTAAAACAAATTACTTTTTAGTCTGACTATGATAGCATGAACTTGACAATATTACATTTAGAACTGCCAAAAGTGAAAGGAAGAAGAGAAATCACCAACCCTTCCTTTCCCCCATGCACGTTCTCTAAAATATTTTTCTGTTATAAAACTAGTGAGGAAAAAAATCTTACCTCGGACGGCATCTAAGTAGTGAGCTAAAAAGGGGGGAAAAGAGTGATTAAATGAATTTCTGGGAGACCAAAGCTATACAACATGTCCTAATGGTTTGCCATCTGTTGCCTGGAAGGGGAACAACAAACTGCGAACTGCTAAATGCCTGCGGCTCAAGAGTTGCTACACTGGTCTGTGTAGTTTGGGAATCATATTTTCTGTTGGAAAGATATTAATGGCTTTTCTGCAAGAAACTCTATTAGGCTTCCTAAAAAAGTGTCATATTTCATTAAAAGTCTAAGAACTGCATTTTTACATTTCAGTAATAACTTCTGTAAAAGAGCACTAGCTAGAACTTCTTATTAACATTATCTTTAGAAGGAAGTTCTGGAGGAACCACCTTTAGTAATCATCACAATATTTAAATCCTCTTATTGAAGGCAATAAACTTACTGTAGTGCAGGAATGTAATTACTTAAGCTGCATCTGAATCTCACCCCTCACCACCTTTTTAAAGAATCTGAAATATTTTCCACAGTCACAGAACAGCACTTACTGTACCTTTAGTAGAGGAGTAATACAGTTTATTAAGATTATATTATATATATTACCTGTATTATACATTTCTTTGTCAGGTTCCAACTATTATAACAAAATACTCTCACCTAAAACTGGAAGCTGTAGTACAGTCTAGAGGGGGTAAAAAGCCCACAAACAATGCACTGAGTATCCAGACCCCCATGTTTGCCTTTGCTGTACACGAATTTTCTGTGTGCTTAGGGAATGCCATTGGAAGACTCTGTGACCCACTTTCCTTAGCTGTATATGCAGGAAAACTTTGTGGCAGATATGTGTATGTGTCAAGTACTTTGATGGTTTTATCCATAAAAAGAAAGTATTTTAAAAGTAAAACCTTCATTGCTATTAGTGGTTTTTATAGTGTGAAGACCACATGACAGATTATTACATAGGCTTTCTCACACCCACAGACTGATCTCAGGCAGTATGCTGGAAATTAGTGGCATTGGTGACAAGGGATAACAGAGGGTGGATGCCTCAGTACAAACTCTCTATGCTATCCAATAAGCAATTCAACACAGATGTTCTATTGATGGTAGGTCAGGAGTGTCTTCCCCATATACATTAAAGGCAGCGTCTAATGATATCAAATGACTCCTGTTAAAGTAGTCTTATTTAATGAAATTACTCCTAAGTGCTTTCAACTGAGACAATCTATACTTTTCAAAAGGAAAAGTGAGCAGTGAATGTTACCTTCACAACAAAGGCACTTCTCTTATTAACTAATGACACTTTATTCCAATGTATCATCTTTCATTTGAGTAACTCCAAGTATTTGAGAGCAGAAAATAGAAGGTATACTGAAGTAACTCGAAAGGAAATGACACAAGAAATAAGATATTATCAACCAATGAAAATCATTGTTTCTGGTCTATGATCACAGAATCAAGTGCGTGTAAACGTGATGTGGTGGTTAAGGGCAGCCCCTTGGAGCCACATTGCCTGGGTTTCATTCCTACCCCTAGTCCTTCCTACCTACATGCTCTCGGGAAAATGATTTCATTTCTCTGTATGTTAGTTTCTTCATCTGTAAAATGAGTAAAATAAAAATTATAGTACACCCTCCCCCCAAAAAAGATATTATCAACCAAAGAGGAAACTTCCCGGTTAATGAAACTTTCAAACTATGGCTAACCCTTCTCCTTCTTCTCTCCTTCAACCTCAAATTCTATGACAAGCTGGTGACTGACTCACTACATTGCTTTTCTCAATTAATCCAATTTACTTGGTTTAAAGTATGGCAGCACTTACCAATTGTGCAGTGGTCGCCTTCCCATCCAGGGCTACACTCACATTTTCCATCTTTGCATTGACCATGCTCAGCACAGTGAGAATGACAGGAACGTTCTTCACATGTGGGTCCTACCCAGCCTTCTTCGCATTGACAAATTCCCCTTGAGCAGACTCCATGGTTACCACACTCCAGGGTACAGAGCTCTGTGGGGGTTCAAAGAAGATATACTCACATATTTTATTAAAACTACAATCTACTGTGTCCAAAGACACTAGAATTACCAAAATGTCATAAAGGCCTCTAGCACTTGAGCGAATGCACAAGGAAGTTCATTAAAAAAGATCATTAAGTCTCAAAGTATAAAATAAACTCTAAGTCAAATTGATTTGGAGAAGTTCATAAAGTGATGATGTCATTCAAGGCTTGGGAATGAAATTAATGCCAAAAAAAGTCAAGTGGTTTCACCAAACATTCTTTAAGATCACAAATAATGTTGGGGGGTGGGGCAAAACACACAAACTGAAATAGTGCCCTAACTTCATTCAGGAAGAGAGGTTCTACAACTGAAAAGATAACTTTCTAATTAATTTCATCATATACAAAAGGTAAAGCTGCCAATGATGACACTCAACTGTTTTCCCTGATCCTACTAATAGTATTTGCATTTATTTAAAGCATCTAAAATGACTCTTACTTGGTTAAAATATACAGTCTTATCTCCAAACGTCACCCAATATTTAGTTTATATCATCAAGGTATACAATGGTGCTGCTGAGGTTCTCTCCTCTGTCCCGTTGACTTTTTGTTGAGAAGTGTTGATTATTAATAAAATTATGACAGTAGAGAAGCCAAAATACAAGTTTGGCAAGCCTTTTACTTGATTGAATACCTTTGCTGGAGGAGGAGAAGAGAGACAAAAGCCTACAGAAAAAAATGCAATAGGTTTTGGGTATAATTGGCCATATATCCTTAAAAGAAAAAGAGGGAGTTCTGGAAGCCAACTTGTCTGTCTCCCATGGTCCTAAATTTTGAAACCGGTTTTATGTATTAAGAGGTATTGGCATGTGATGATATCAATATTACCCTATCTTACATGTAACAAAGCTTTTTCTTTGTAACAAAGGTTTCTACTCTATAGATAGCAGAGTTATTTTTCAGTAGGAGAGAATGTTTCTCTGATAAAACCATGGTTATGGACTTTATTAGTATCTAGATCTATTTGCTAATTCATTCAAAAGTATTCTTTGAGGGTGAAGCTCTAATAGGAAGAATACTGGATCTGAAATAAGGATTCCTCTACATACAAGCTGTGTACCCTTAGGCATGTTACTAACATGCTGTCTTAATCCTTGCTTATGTAACTACATAATGACAGTAATAATATTTACACTTAATAGGACCACTGGGCATATTTGAAATATATTTGGAGGTAGAACTGACAGGATTTCTTCCTCATGATAGGATATGGGGAATGAAGGAGAGGGAAAAATAAAAGTTTTGGCTTAAACAACTAGGTGCATAATGCTGCCATTAACAGTAAAGGTAGAAAGGTCGCTGGTTCGATTCCCAGTCAGGGCACAAGCCTGGGTTGCGGGCCAGGTCCCCAGATGGCGGCACGTGAGATGTAACCACACACTGATGTTTTTCTCCCTTCCTCCCCACCTCTCTCTCCATTTCTCTAAAAATAAATAAATAAAATATTTATAAAAAAGAATAAGGGTGGAAGAGCTAACAGATCAACTTTGAGAAAATGTATTAATAGCCAAATGAAGATGTCAATTAAGCAGTAAGACAGAAATTTGAGAGGCTTGAGTTGGAAATATGACATTGGCAATTATTAGCATACAGGTGACATTAAAAGCAGGAGACTGGATGACATCCTAAAGAACAAAGAATAGAAGAGCCTCAAAAATGAGCCCTGAGGTAGCCCATGATTTAAAGATAAAGTAGAAAAAGAAGGAACCATCGAAGGAGACTGGGGGGGGGGGGAGAAGGCAGTGAGTGATTGGAGAAAACCCAGGAGATTGTGGTATAACTATAGCCAAAAGGGGACACTTTTATAAGAATGTAGTAGTTACCTGTATATTGCTGATAGATCAAGTGACACATGGGCAGAGATGTACTCATTGGATTTAACAAGATGAAAATTGTGGGTGACTTTAGGAAGAGCTGTACTGACAAAGTGGTAGTTGTAAAGCAAGATAGGAATGGGTAAATGGAAAAAGTGACTGGAAACCTGTGTGTGTGACCACAAAAGTTGTAAGAAAAGTCCAGGTCCCAGAAAATATAAAAAAGGAGCAGTTGGTCTAATAAATGGTAGTTCAAGTAGGTCAATCTTGAAATAGCACCTACTCTCTATATCTTGGTTCTGAATCTCTGCTTGATAATCTGGATTCGTAATTTTAATTTTTGTAGTGAACCTGAGATTGTACTTATGTTCCCTTAATGACCTCCCCCAAGACACTAAAAGCTGAACTAAAAGCACCTTTCTAAGATATGAGGTTAAATTGTCAGAGCCAATCAGGCCAGAGCTAACTGAAATGAATTTAGATAAAAACTTTTCCTTTATTGCTTTATACAACTATTAATTTTAGGCCTACAAGAGTGTATCATTCTGGTGATTTCCTAAAAAGTAATAGGACTAGATGAACAGCATCAGCAAAATGGCAGACTAGGCTATCCTTAATCCATCTGAATATAAACCCTTAGAAATGTTGAATATAATGTAATAATTTTAAAAATAGCATGTCTTAGATCACAACACAGAAATTCTCAAGTGCCAGAAGCAAAAACGTTGCTAACAGCCAAAAATGTAATCATATAAATTAACCCTCTGGCAGCCTTGATGTGTAATAACCAGGGGCTGCGCTATTTATGTCCACAAAGGGAAAAGAGATGAGGTATTTGGACCATTTAAGGGGGAATTGGACTGAAACTCCTGAAGAAAACAGGATCTTTGAAAGGCTGAAATATTAGTGAGGTGGAGACTAATAAACTATCTACTATCCCAGAAAGATAGCAAGAAAGCAATGGCTATAATAATAATAATAATAATAATAATAATAATAATCACTGATAATAATAAAACTTAGGGTTAGAAAATAACACTGAAATAAAATACTACCAAATAATATGTGTGATGAAGTGCCTTGAGTGAAATATTTCTAAAGCCTGAATTATTCAGGAATAGGGTAAGAGATACTATATCAAGTATGCATATAAAATTTAAAGGTAGAATTCTGTTTCTGGTGACCTAAGAAATTTTTACTGTCCTCTCCTGATGAATATATCTAGACAAAAAGTATTTAAAAGTCTGTTAGATATTACTGGAGTTCACAAAGGAGTAAAGAATTATTGGGCCAAGTTCCAGGAGACAAGGAAAACCCAGAGAGTGAGCCTGACATTCATGGATGCTTTTCTTTTCTCTGTGTCTGCCAGATTTCTTAGAGGCAGCTGGAAGACTCAGACTTGGTCGCGCTTTTGTCATGCTTATGGGTACAGAAAAAAAATATTTGACTAGATAATGGCGAAGATATTTTCAATATTGAAGAAAACATCAAGCCGAATACTGAAGAAAAATCGAAGGAACAAAAGAGAAAAAGCACCCTGGCTGGTGTAGCTCAGTGGATTGAGTGTGGGCTGCGAACCAAAGGATTGCCAGTTTGATCCCAATTCAGGGTACACGCCTGGGCTGTGGGCCAGGTCCCCAGTAGGGGGCGTGAGAGAGGCAACCACACATTAAAGTTTCCCTCTCTTTCTCCTTCCCTTCCCTTCTCTCTGAAAGTGAATAAATAAAATCTTAAAAGAGAGAGAGAAAGGCAATTTTACAATTATAGAGACCTTAATGTCATCTTTTCATTTACTGATAGAACAAACAGACGAATCAGAAAAAATAGATGGATTTTGAGGAACATGATTAACAAATTTGATCTAATTGACATATAACCAGCACTGTAATAAATAACCATAAAGTACACATGGAACATTTACAACTATGGACCATATTTTGGGCCATAAAGCAAGTCTCAACATATCTCAAAGTATCGAAATTATTTATAGCATGTTTTTTGCCCACTATGGAATTAAACTTAAAATCAGTAACAAAAGATAACTATGAAGTCCACATATATTTGGAAATTAAGAAATACAGTTTTGAATAAACTATAGGACAAAGAAATAATCATGAAAATTAGAAGATATTTTGAAATGAATGAGAATGAAGGTGCAACATGTCAAAATTTGTGCAATATAACTCAATCCATGTTTATAGAAAAATTCATAAGGTAGAAAAAAAATCAGTTGACAATGACTCAAGTTTTTATTCTACAAAATTAGAAGAGCAAAGTAAACTCAAAGAGGATAAAAGGAAGAAAAGAATAATTATGAAAGCTAAAACTAATTTAATAGGAATAAATACACAATAGAAAGCAATAGTTGATAATTTGCATAGGCCCCTAAAACTGATATACCCCTGGATCAAGAACAAATACATGACCCCAAATAATCAATATCAAGAATAGATAAGATGACATAGCTACACATCCTACAGACATAAAACAACACAAGAGGATATTACAAAATTGTTTGTCAATACATTGGAAAATTTCAATGAAATGGACAAATTCCTAGAACAACTTACAATAATAAACACAAGAAAAAAATGGAAGCTGAATAGTTTCTAAAGAACCCTACGGCACAATGAAAAATATTCCCACAGACAGTCACAGATGACTTCACTTGTAAATATACCAAACACTGAAAGGTGAAAAACTGCCAGTCTTGAATAAACTTTTCCAAGAACAGAAAAAGAGAAAACACTTTACGATATGCTTTACGAGGCCAGCAAAACCTTGATATAAAATTCTGACAAGGATATTATTAAAAAAAAGGCCAATCTCACTCATAAATATGGATGCAAAAATACTGAGCAAAATATAAGAAATCTAGCATTATGTGACATAAAATATTGACCAATTTGTGTTTATTTTAGGAAAGCAACGTTGTTTTAAAATTTGAATATCAATAAATATAATATCCATATATGGAATAAAAGAGAAAAAGCATATGATTATTTCAATAGATAAATAATAAGTATTAGATAAGATACTAAACATCTACTCATGATAAAAATTATAGTATACTAAGACTAGAAGATACTTTAATCTGATAAACATTAGCTACAAAAGACCCACAGCAAACATCATTATTATTAGACATGTTGAATTTTTTTTGTTATTGAAACTGAGAAAAGATGACTATAATTTTAATTTATATTTTTCAATTCAAACCTGAGGGTATTTTTTCATTGCATCTAGAGAGAGGAAGAAAGGGAGAGAGACAGAGAGTCAAAGACACTGATGTGAGAAACATCGATCAGTTGCCTTCTCCCACAGGCCCAGATCGAGGATCAAACCTGCACCCTGGGTATGTGCCCCATCTGGGAATCAAACTTGCAACCCCTTGTGCTATGGGATGACGCTCTAGCCAACTGAGCCACACTGGCCAGGGCTAATCATTTCTATACAGCATAATTCTGCAGGTTCTAACCAGTGCAATAACATAAGAAAAAGGTATAAAAATGAACAAGGAATGAATAAATACCATCATTATTCAGATAGTATGATTGAGTATGTGCCAACAACAAAAATAAACCACTGAGACATATTGTTAGAATTTGTGAAATTAGCACGATTGCTACATACTAAGCAAATATATATTTAACAAGTTATGGCCTCTGGTTGAGATGAGAGGTAGTTAAATGTGGTACATGCATCCTCCCATGACCATATAAAAATTACAACTAAACTACAGAACAGTCATCATTCAGAATCACCTGACCTCTAGTTGAACACACTCCCTGTAACTAAGGATATACAGAAGAAACTACATTGAGTCTAGTAGGAGGGGTGGAGACAAAGATGAGGTGCAGGTCCCATATCCACCTGTGGTGGTTAAAAATCAGGAGGGGTATTTCAGCTGCAGAGATGCCCCATGAAAAGCAAGGGATCTCAGCCCTACATTAGTCCCCTCAGCCCAGGGTTCCAGTGCCAGAAAGAGATGTCTCCATAACTTTTGGCTGTGAAAACCAGCAGGGCCTGTATAGTTGAATAAGTGAGAGGGCTTTGAGAGTCACAGGTGTCCTTTGTAAGGGGCCAAGCAAGGGCTCCAGCACTGGGGCAGAAACTCAAAAGGTGCCAGGGACATACAGGGTGGAACCAAATTGTCTGGCTTTGAGGCAAGTTCTGGAGGGGCAGCATTCTCCCAAACAAGTATTGGCAGAAGCCATTGCTCCTCTGTTGAGCCCCTTCCTTGCAGGTACACACAGGTGCCATATCTGAGTCTCCATCAATCTGGCTAACACTTTTCGCCCCAATCTGGTGATTCCCTTAGGCCTTACCCCACCCCATCCAACTTGTGGACCCACTGAAGCTGTTTCCAGTACATTTTCAATACAAACAGCCTGCTTTGGACTTTCCTAAAATCTCTCAAAGATTCACAAACCCCAAACAAGCAGCATCTGGCCTCAGCGAGCCCCATACCTCTTGGTAAGTGTCCCCAGGCCTGGCACTAGCAGCAGCTGGTCTGAGTTCATAGCTTAGCCTCCAAGCCTAGCACAAGTAGTGACCATCTGTAGATCATTTTGTAGCTCACACCAGGTGTCCCCAGGCAGGTCAAGTCTGTGGCAGACCTTGGCCTGCACTTCCCAAGAGGCCCCAGAGCCAGTGCACCTAGTGGACAGTTTCAAACCACACCAGAGCACCACACAACTACCTCTATGAGTGACACACTTAAGGGCCTGACTCATCAGGCACCAGAACCTTGATGAAGTAAGTCCTGCTTCATGAGGTTGACCTCTACACAGCAGCTTCTCTGCTATAGTTGCTTCCAGTCCTTACAGCTGATTAGCCTGGGACAAAATGCCTCCCACTGACATGCCAACAGCAATCAAGGCTCAATTATGATAGGAGGGTGCAGAGTCCATACTGGGGCTTCATCTGAAGTGCCCGGCTCAGGTGACCAGGGAGGCTGCACCACCGGTCCCTGTATGGCACCATTTACATAAGGACATTGGACATTCTACCAGACCAGAAGATGTAGCAGCTCTACCTAATACACAGAAGCAAGCATAGGGAGGCAGCCAGAATGAGTACACAAAGAAACATATTCTAAACAAAAGAACAAACAAAACTCCAGAACAAGAACTAAACAAAATGGACACAAGCAATCTACCAGATATCAAGGTCAGAACACTGGTTATGACTTCCAGTCATGATGGAGGCATAGGTAAACGCACTTCACCTCCTCTCACAACTATAACAAAAATTACAACTAGACTACAAAACAAGTATCACCCAGATTCATTAGAAAAAGGAGTAGTATGGAAGCTTGACAACCAAGAATTTAAATAAGTGACAATCATTCTGACAGGTAGGAGGGTCAGAAGCGTGGAGATGCATGAAGAGGTGTGGAGATGTATAATGGCACAGAGAGGTGTGGACATGTGGAACGGGTGGTCCCATATCCATGTGTGGTGGATAAAAATCAGAAGAGATACCTCGGGAGCTTGATCCTAGTCTCACAACAGACCACCCAGCCCAGGGTTCCAGAAAGACAAGTCCCCTTAATTTCTGGTTACAAAAACCAGTGGGGGTTGGGGTGATAGAAAAAACTGCAGGATTCTCAGGAGAATCCTCTTAAAGGGCCTGGAACTGACTTAGGACTTTAGTAGACCCACGTGCTCTGGGACTCATCAACAGGGCAATAGATAGAAGGGCACTGGTAGTATACAGGAAGAAATTGAAGAGAAGGGCAATAGGGTGAGTGCTGGGAGAAAGCTTCAACCCGAGAAAAATTCCAGAGGCCAGGCCTCAGCAATATCTCCTTTCTGAGCCCACCCACAAAAAACCACAAAGTGGTGACAGGTTGCCCCACCCAAGTGATTGCCTAAATACTCTGCCCCATACAACTTATAGGTGCGCTTTTCTACAATAGACCATGTTACTAAGACAGAGAGTCAAAGCTGCTCTACCTAATACACAGAAATAAACACAGGGAGGCTGCCAAATTGAGGAGGCAAAGAAATGTGGTGCAAATTAAAGAACAAACAAACAAAAAAACACACAAAAAAACCTCCAGCTAAAGAACTAAACAAAGCAGAGATAAGGAAGCTATCAGATGCAGAGTTTAAAACACAGGTTATAAGGATGCTCAAGGAACTCACTGGATACTTCAATGGCATAAAAGAGACCCAGGCAGAAATGAAGGTTACATTAAGTGAAATAAAGAAAAACCTACAGGGAACCAACAGTGAAAGGGATGAAGCTGAGAATCAACAACTTGGAACATAAGGAAGAAAAAAGCATTCAGTCAGAACAGCAAGAACAAAAAAAAAATTCAAAAAAATAAAAAAACAAGGATAGATTAAGGAGGCTCTGGGACATCTTCAACTGTATTGACATTCAAATCATAGGGGTGCCAGAAAGAAAAGAGAAAGAGCATGAAATTGAAAACTTATTTCAAAAAATAGTGAAATAAAACTTTCCTAATTTGGTGAAGGAAATAGATATACCAGTCTGGGAAGCACAGAGTCCAAAATAGTTGGACCCAAAGAGGACCACTCCAAGACACATTGTAATTAAAATGTCAAAGGTTAAAGATAAAGAGAAAATCTTACAAGCAGCAAGAGGAAAGCAGAGAGTTACCTACAAAGGAGTTCTCATAAGGCTCTCAGCTTATTTCTGAGAAGAAACTTTGCAGACTAGAAGGGACTGGCAAGAAGTGTTGAAAGTGATGAAAAGCAAGGACCTATAACCTAGATTACTCTATCTAGCAAAGCTATCAGTTAGAATCAAAGAGAGATAAAAAGCTTCCCAGACAAGAAAAAAACTAAAGAAGTTCATCATCACCAAGCCACTATTACATGAAATGTTAAATGGAATTATATAAGAAAAAGATCAAAACTGTGAACATTAAAATGGCAATAAATTCACAACTATCAAAAACTGAATCTAAAAAACAAACTAAGCAAACAACAGGATAGGAATAGAATCATAGATATGAAGATTACATGGAGGGTTATAAGCTGGGAGGGGGAAAGGGGAGAATGGGGGGGAAAATACAGGGATTAAGAAGTACAAATTGGTAGTTACAAAATAGACAGGGGGGTGTTAGGAACAGCATAGGAAATGAAGTAGCCAAACAACTTATATGCACAACCCATGAATACAAACTAAGCTGGGGATTGCTGGAGAGAATGGTGGTACTGGACACAGGATGGTAAAAGGGGAAAATTGGGACAACTGTAATAGCATTATCAATAAAATATGTTAAAAGAACAACAAAAAAGCTACTGGTTACAAGGATGCTTAATGAATGTTGAGGAAGAGTAGAGAAACTTAGTAAGAACTTCAACAAATAGATAAGAAACATAAAATAGAATAAAAACATTAAAATGAACTAATCAGAAATGAATACAATAACTGATATGAAGAATACTTTACAGGGAATCAACAGTAGAGTAGATGAAGCAGAGAATCAAATCAGAGATTTAGAAGACAAGGTAACAGAAAACAGCAAATAAGAACAGCAGAAAGAAAAAAACTTCACAAACATGAGAGTAGTAATAAGCAGTCTCTGAGACAGCTTCAAGCACACTAACAATTGCATTATGGGGGTGCCAGAAGGAGAAGAGAGAAAGCAAGAAATTAAAAACTCATTGGAAGAATAATAACTAAACTTCCCTAACCTGGTTAAAAAAATAGACATATAATTTCAGAAAGTATAGAGCCCCCCAAACAAGATTAACCCAAAGAGGCCTATACCAAGACATATCATAATTAAAATGACAAAGGTTACAGATAAAGAGTATCTTCAAAGGAGCAAGAGAAAGCCGTTAGTTACACAAAAGGGAGTTCCCATAAAACTGTCAGGTGATTTCTCAACAGAAACATTTCAGGCCAGAAGGGATTGGCATGAAATATTCAAAATGATGAAAAGTCAGGACCTACAACCAAGATTACTCTACCCAGCAAAGCTATAATTTAGAATCAAAGGACAGATAAAGAGCTTCCCAGATGAGAAAAAACTAAAGGTGTTAATCACCACCAAACTAGTATTACAAGAAATGTTAAAGGGTTTTCTTTAGAAGAAGAAAAAATAAAACAAATGAATAATAAAACAGCAATAAATACATATCTATTAACAATTACTTCAAATGCAAAAGGATTAAATGCTCCAATCAAAAGACATAAGGTGGCTGAATGGATAAGAAAAAAACACCCTTATATATGCTGTCTACAAGAGACTCACTTCAGATTCAAAGACACACACAGACTGAAAATTAATGGATAAGAAAAGATATTTCATAAAAATGGAAATGAACAAACAAAAAAACTGAGGTAGAAATACTTATACTAGACAATATAGACTTTAAAACAAAGGATATAACAAGAGACAAAGAAGGACCCAGTAATTCCATTTCTGGGTATTTATCCTAAGAAACACAAAACACTAAATAGAAAAGACATATAGCATCCATATGTTCACTGAAGCATTATTCACAGTGGCCAACCAAGATATGGAAGTAACCTAAGTGTCCATCACTAGATGAATGGATAAAGAAGTGGTACAAGACTTCCAGCCAAGATGGAGACACACTGTGCCTCCTCATGAAACAAAAAGAAGGACAACAACAAATTTAATAACAAAAAACAACCAGAACTGCCAGAAAATCGAACTAAACAGGAGTCCGACAACCAAGGAGTTAAAGAAGATACATTCATCCAGACCAGTAGGAGGGGTGGAGTCTGGCAACCCGGGCAAAGAGGGCTCTCGGCAAAGTGGTGGCTGGTAGACCCAGCAAAGCGGAAGATTGTGGAGCGGAGCTTGGTGCACAAGGTGACTGTTAGACCAGGCAGCCCCACATTCACACACAGATAAACCAGAGGAAACTGGAGAGCAGGTCGGACTACACAACCTAGGGCCCCAGGGCGGGGAAATAAAGCCTCAAACCACTGATTGAAAACATCTGTGGGGGCTGAGGCTCCAGCAGAAGAAACGCCCAGTCTCACAGGAGAGTTCATTGGAGAGACCCACAAGGTCCTAGAATGTACCCAAACCCTCCCACATGGGAATCAGCACCAGAAGGGTCCAATTTGCTTGTGGGAACTGGGGAAGTGACTGAAGGCCGGCAAAGAGCCAAGCAAGCACCATTATTCTCTCTCAGACCCCTTCCCCACAAACAACTTCACAACCCCCGCCCGGGTGAACACCTAAGGCTCCGCCCTTCACTACGTAACAGGCATGAGACCAAAAACAAAAATGAAAACAAAAAGGCCCAAATGAAAGAACACATCAAAGCCTCAGAAAAAATACAGCTAAGTGATGAAGAGATAGCTAACCTATCAGATGCACAGTTCAAAACACTGGTAATCAGGATGCTCACAGGATTGGTTGAATTTGGTCACAAATTAGATGAAAAAATGAAGGCTATGCTAAGTGAAATAAAGAAAAATGTACAGGGAACCAATAATTGATGGGAAAGAAACTGGGATTCAAATCAACAGTGTGAACCAGAAGGTAGAAACATCCAACCAGAACAGAATGAAAGAACAAGAATTAAAAAAAAAAATGAGAGTCTTGGGAACCTCCAGGACATCTTTAAACATTCCAACATCCAAATTATAGGGGTACCAGAAGGGGAAGAGGAAGAGCAAGAAATGGAACACGTATTTGAATATATAATGAAGGAGAACTTCCCCAATCTGGCAAGGGAAATAGACTTCCAGAAAGTCCAGGAAGCTCAGAGAGTCCCAAAGAGGTTGGACCCAAGGAGGAACACACCAAGGCACACCATAATTACATTACCCAAGATTAAAAATAAGGGGAAAATCTTAGAAGCAGTAAGAGAAAAGAGAACAGTTACCTACAAAGGAGTTCCCATCAGACTGTCAGCTGATTTCTCAAAAGAGACCTTACAAGCAAGAAGGGGCTGCAAAGAAGTATTCCAAGTCATGAAATGCAAGGACCTACATCCAAGATTACTCTATCCAGCAAAGCTTTCATTTACAATGGAAGGGCAGATAAAGTGCTTCTCAGATAAGATCAAGTGAAAGGAGTTCATCATCACCAAGCCCTTATATGAAATGTTAAAGGGATTTATCTAAGAAAAAGAAGATCAAAAATATGTACGGTACAATGACAGCAAACTCACAATTATTAACAACCGCACCTAAAACAAAAACAAAAGCAAACTAAGCAAACAACTAGAACAGGAACAGAACCACAGAAATGGAGATCACATGGAGGGTTATCAGTGGGAGAGTGGGAGGGAGAGAGAGGGGGAAAAGGTACAGCGAATAAGTAGCATAGATGGCAGGTAGAAAATAGACAGGGGGAGGTTAAGAATAGTGTAGGAAATGTAGAAGCCAAAGATCTTATATATACGACCCATGGACATGAATTAAAGGAGGGGAATGTGGGTGGGAGAGGGTTTGCAGGGTGAAGGGGAATAAAGGGGGGGAATGGGACAACCGTAATAGCATAATCAGTAACATATATTAAAAATAAATAAATAAAATGCAAATCTCAAAAAAAAAAAAGAAGTACAAATAGGTAGTTACAGATTAGCCATGGTGTTGTAAACTACAGGATAGGAAATGGAGTACCCAAAGAATTTACACATGGCCCATGGACATGTACAATATTGGGGGAATTGCCTGACGGAGTGGAGGGGGGCAAAGGGGGAAAAATCAGGGCAACTGTAATAGCATAATCAATGAAATATAATTAAAAAAGAAAGGAAATACCACTTATAATGGCATTTCAATGTCATATTATCTAGTAATAAATTTGCAAGACTTACACTAAAAAGAGAAAAGTTATTAGAGAAATTAGAGAAGACCTGGATAAATGAAAAGCTATAGAAAGTTCATCAATTAAAAAATTTGAAAGGAAAGATGCCAATTTTGCCCAAATTGTTCTGTACTTCAATGCAACCTCAATCAACATCTTGGCCGTTGTTATGCTTGTGTCTGTACATGTGTATAAATACTGATCAGTAAAGAAAGAAGCAGAATAAGGTGAGAAGATGTACTCTAGCTAATAGCAAGATTTATTATAAAGCTGTGTTAATTTAGACACTGTGTATTGGCACAATGGTAAATAGACCAAGTAGAATACATAAGCTACTAAAACATACAAGGGTACTTGATTTACGGTAAAGGTGGCACTGCAGGAAAGTGGGAAATGACTACTGTTTTAAATTAAATGGTTATGGGAAACCAAATATCCATTAGAAAAAATTTCATCTCCACCTTACCCCATATACAAAATCAATTTCAGATAGAATGTAGTAAATATAAACCTACAAAACTTCTAAAGCACAACACAAGAAAACTATTTCATGATCTTAGAATAGGAAAACCTTTAAGCCATACATGAAAATGTCAGCTATGAAGGCAACAAATAACTTGAACTACATGAAAATTAAGAACTTCCCATCAAAAGATAAACACAAATACATACTATAAGTGGTAGAATATATTCACAGCACATATAATTGAAAAAGAAGTCCTATTTTAAAGATTTTATTTATTTATTTTTAGAGGGGAGAAGGGAGGGGAAAAGAGGGAGAGAAACATCAATGTGTGGTTGCCTCTCGCACGGCCCCTACTGGGGACCTGGCCTGCAACCCAGGCATGTGCTCTGACTGGGAATCGAACTGGCAACCCTTTGGTTTGCAGGCTGGCACTCAATGTACTGACCCACACCAGCCAGGGCACAAGTTCTTCAAATCAATAATAAAAAGACTCATGTGCCAACAGAATAATGGGCAGGAGACCGGAAGAGGTACTTTAAAAGCAGGATATTCAAATGTACAAAAGTATATGAAAATATGCTTAACATCATTACTTATGTGGAAGATACAAAATAAAATAACAATGAAATACCACTATACAACCAGAAGAATGGTTAAAATCTAAAAGAGTGACAGTAGTAAGTGCTGGAGACCACCTGAAGTAGTAGAAAATCTCATACACTATGAGTTGACTATGTAAATTGGTACAGCAACTTTGGAAAACTCTGACATTATCTGCTAAAGTTCAATATATGTATACCCTGTGGCTCAACGATTCTACTTCTCAGTATTTATTCAACATAAGCATAAGCAAGCATATGCTCATGGAAAGCTATGTATAAGATTGTTCATAGAAGTATTATATGTACTAGCCAAAAAAATGGAAACACCTCAAATACCCATTAACAACAGAATAGATAATTGTGGTAATCTTGCAAGTAAATAGTATACCACAATGTAAATTGATGATCTACAGCAACATGCCATAATGTAGTTGAATGCCCCACCCCCAAAATAATATTGAGTGAAAGAAATCAGATGTAAAATTATACGTATGGTAAGATTCCATTATTAAAATTTTCAGAAAGCAGGTAAGTATTTGAAGTCAAGATATTTATCATGGGGAGGAAGGATGGAGGAAGTAATAATTAGGGAGGGGCACAAAGGACGATTCTGTGGGTTTGTGGCCTATATTTTGTCTTCAGTAGTGGTTAACAGGTGTTTCATACTTGGATAATTCACTGTGCTGTACACTTATGACTTCTGCACTTTTCTGTATGTGTTATATTTTAATAAAATGTTAAAAAATAAACATAATGACCAAAGGAACAGAATATATCACTTCATAATCAGAAGAGGAGGAAAAAGAATGACTATTAAATCAGTAAATGAAAGAAAAAACAGAAAGGGGAAAAAGTCAAAGAAAAAACAAATATTGTAACTAGAAGACATAAAAGATGATTATAAGATATAAATCCAAACATATCAGTAACCCCAGTGAATACAAACAAATTGAATTTGCAATTTCAAAACTGAGACTCTGGAATTGAGTGAAAAAGAAAATCTAGTTACATTCTTTATGTTAATAAGAGATGTGCAGAAAAGTACTACTACAGAAAAGTTAGTAACAAAAGGAAAGGGTCATTCTAGAAAAGAACTAACCAATAAGAAAAGAACTAACCAATAGAAACATGTTGTAGCTATAACGTTATCAGACAAAATAGTTTTCAAGGCATAAAGCATGATTATGGATAGGGAGAGTCCTTACATAATGATAAAGAGGGTAATTCATGAGGAAGATGCAATAATTCAAACTCTGTAAGAAAATATAGCTTCAATATATATACACATACCAAAAACTGACAGGCTGATAATAAGACTAATTGAAAATTATTTCACAGTTATAAGAAGATAAGAAAATTAGCAAAGATGTAGAAATTTGAATCATACAGTTAATGGCTTTAATATAACAGATACATAAAGAACCCCAAAGCTATGACTATACAATACATACGTTTTTTAATTTAAATTTTTTTTCAATTACAGTTTACATGTAATATTATTTTGTATTAGTTTCAGGTGTACACACAATACATATTCTTTTAAAATACACACAATACCCACACAAGAAATGACAAATATTAGATCACAAGGCAAGGCTCAACAAACATCAAAGATTCTACATAATACAGATCATGCTGTTTCAGCAAATGCACTAAAATCAGAAATCAATAAACAAAAAGCAAATGAAAAATGCAGGAGACTGTTCTTAAAAATAATCCATCTATTGCCTAAAACTTACACTGGAAATTAGTAACTGAATAACAATGAAGATACTATTTATAAAAACTTGTGGGATGTAGCCCAGACAGTAACATAAAGGAAATTTACAGCCTTAAGTACATTAGGTAGAAAAGAAGAAATATGGAAAATTAATGAACAGAGGGTTGGGTGGAAAAGATAAAGAGATTAAGCAAAGAAAAATGCTCATAGACACAGACAACAGTACGGTGATTACCAGAAAGCAAAGAAAGTGGGGGAGGTAGAAGAGGGTAAAGGGGAATAAATGGTGATGGAAGGAGTCTTGACTTGGGGTGGTAAACACACAATATAATATACAGATGATGTGTTATAGACTGTACCCATGAAACCAATATAATTTTATTGGCCAATGCCACCCCAATAAATTTAATAAAAATTAAAATATAAAAAGAAATTTAATGAACAAAGTATCCAACTCAAGGAGTTAGAAAAGGACTGCATATAACTAGAAGGACGGAGGCAATAAAGGTAAGAGCAGAAGTTAATGACATCTGAAACAAAGAAACAATAGTGAAGATCAATAAAACCAAGCTTTGTGTCTTTGACATAAATAATAAAATAGAGAAACCTCTGGCAAGGTAGAACAAGAACAAAAGAAAGGAAATGATATAAATAAACATTAAAGATTAAAATATAAAAATAAAAGAGAGTGCTATGGACAACTTTATGCCAGTAAGTTTGAAACCTTAGAAAAAAAGTAGATTTTTTTCAAGGAAAAAAATGGATGAGAAGAAATTGAAAGCCTGAACATACATTAAAGACAGTGAAAATGGCCTAGGTATTTTGCCAAATTTCTAAGAAACAGAAAATCTCTATTTTAAGATATACTAGAGTTTATGAAAAGAGAGGACTTTTCCTGAATCATTTTGGGAGACTACTATAAGCTCCAAAATGGGGTAAGTAAAGGAAATGGGACTTTTTTTATAGGCCAATCTCATTCATAAAGACAGTCGCAAAACTTTCCAATATAAGATCTGGAAATCAAATTAGCAATGTACACACACACACACACACAAATTGCAACCAAGTAAGCATGAATACTAGGATGGTTTAAGTTTTGAAAATCTATTAATGTAATTCATCATTGAATTAATCTATTTGACTGTAATTTCACTTCATAATCGATTAAAACCAAATTATCATTTTATATACTGAAAGAGTAGTATATAAAATTTAGTTCCTATGTATGATAGAACCTCTTAACAAGGTAGGACTAGGAGAAAACTTTACTGAATATGATAAATGAGATTTACCAAATATCCTAAAGTAAGCATCACACTTAGTAATAAAATAATAGAAAGCGCCCCTTAAAGGGGCGCTTTAAAGACAGAAGTACTACAATTAACTACTGGTTTTAACTTAGTGTTGTACTGGAGATCAAAAATGTAAAATGTATAATATCTAGCAAGAAAGAAAAGAAACTGAGTATACAGGGAAACAATGAAAACTACAAGAGAAGATAGCAAGGTTGCCGGACTTGTACAAGATCAACAGAAAACAAATCAGCAGCGTGCCTATGCATAACAGGGACAGCCAAATTAGAGCATGTAATTTAAACCAATCTCACTCATAATAATTAACCTCGCAAAACGAATCAATGTTGTTTCATGGAAAAAGACTCAATCAACGGAGAGATGTACTGTGTTCATGGCTCAGGAGCCTCAATATCATTAGGATGTCAATTTTCCTCTACTAGTTCTGTCAATTCAACGTCGTTCTAGTCAGTATCTCAACATGTTTCACAGAGCTTGGAAACCTGATCCTAAAGTCCATATGAAACAGAAAAAACTAAGAATACCCAAAAACACTAGGAAGAAGCATATTCATCGGTGTCTGTGCATCCTAACCTAAATGTGCAATGTGCACCAATAGGAAAATGAATATACAAAATTTGGTGTATTTATATAGGATAAAACATATGCATATTAACTTGAATAAAGTAGAGTTACATGCCTCGATATGGAAAAACCTTAGAAACAATTATGAAGGAAGAAAGTAAGTTATTCATATAAAATTTAAACACATACAGAACAATATAATGTATTTTTACAGGTATATACTTATTTGTAAAAGTCTAACAATATATACAGGAATGATTAAATATAGGATAGTTGTTTCCACTGCAGAGAGGGAGGGGAATGGGACCACGGGGACTTCATTTGTGTTTGTTAATTTTTGAAGCTAGAGTGTGGGTTTAAAGTTGTTTATTATATGCCTGAAGTATTTAATAAAAGAAAAGAACTGAAAGAATCAGTGCAAAACAACTGTCTTTAGGGACAGCTCTATTGAATAAATAACTGAAGATATGACTTAACCTGACTCTTGCACTCCTCACCTCAAAGCCCTCCCCAGATACAAGCCACAACCACTAATGTGATACACAGGCTCAGCACCATGAGTATCCAGGTGTGAAGGAATACCCTCAGGAGTAAGAGAATCCTCAAAGAAATAAATTACTACAAATGGAGAAGCAGATCCTACACAATAAGCATTCCTCATTGTGAAATGCATCAAGATTCCTGCAATTGTATTCAGTTCCAAATGGAATTTTTGGACTGATTCTAAGATGGGTGTTGTGGGAAGAACTAACGGAAAACGGATGCTGGCAACTGTATAATTCATAAATGTGATAGAAGGGATATTTGCTCTAATATATTTGTGTCATGAAAAGCTCTACTCTATGTGTAATATTTTTTATGTGGTTGAAACTACATTAACATTACAGGCTACAAAATATGACAAAAGAATTCTAAAATACAAACACTTCTTCTGTGCAAATGTATCAGAAAAGAACATGAAAAATATAGGCAGACACTTTAAAGTTCTATTGAGATATTTCATTTTTAATAAGTTTCTTTATACATGTCAACAATGAATACCACTTGTAAAAATTGAACTAGGATACAACTGAACACTTCTTTGTTGCATGCTGACAAAGAACAATCTGATTGAACAGTAAATCCTTCAGAGGCCTCCTGAGAACCATTTCTCTGAGACATATTTTTTAGACAAAAGTTCCCAGTAAATTCTGTTATTCTTGTCACTTTGGCTGTTTGTAATATTGCACAACGGCAACAATGGGCACCCACAAAATTCTAAACCTGGATATCACTTAGGCTTGAAAATGTACATTTTCATAAAATTTTCAGTAATACGACATTCTAATCAAGGAAGGGATTTTTTTAATGTAAGAATTAATTTAACAATTGAGAAATTATTACATGCCTACTTGTCCAGCATCTAGTAGAATCAGTTAAAAATCAAAGGGAACCAGGCTGTGAGCAGAAGGAAAACCTAGAGTTGGGAATGAATGAACCTGAACAGAGACCTCTGTTTGTAGATTAAAATATAATTTTTTTTTTAACTGTAACAAAATTTATTGGTTTTCCTTGATTGCTCTGGTCCAGCTCTGGGTTTGTCTGGCCTTGTTTCTGGGCTGCTGTTGCAGTATTTTTGTTTGTTTTTAATCCTCATCTGACAATATATTTATTGAAGAGAAAGAGAGAGGGGGAGAAGGAGAAAGGAGAGAGAGAGAGAGAGAGAGAGAGAGAGAGAGAGAGAGAGAGAGAGAGAAGCATTAATTGTTTGCCTTCCATTACATGCCCTGACTGGGGATTGATTTTGCAACCTTTTGGTGTACAGGGCAACACTGTAAGTAACTGAGCAATGTAGCCAGGGCTGCTCCTGCAGCATTTAAGCCCTTTTTGCTTCTTCAGCTTTTGATCTCCCTGGAAAACTCACATGCACAAAGCCTTGTTGGTCACCCAGCAGAGGTGGACTTTTCGCTAGTACAGAGGGGGACTGATGTACTCAACCCCCAGTTCCTTGCAGGTCTTCTCAAAGACATTAGAGTTGGTCTTATGGAGGTTTTTGGAGCATCTTTTTCCTCTGGCCAATGGGCTTTTGTCTTTTTGGCATTTCTGCATGTGTTCTTCATAACTGCAAATCTTGACCATCAAGGAGACACTTCAAGGCTCTGGTGAGCTGGTGTCCTCAGGGTTTGTCATGATCTTTTTCATCAACTGCTCTTATTTGATTTTTAGCTGCTTCTTCTGGTTGGCCATCTCCAAAGACGAGAGTCTTTCCACAACATCATCAACCATCTCAATTCTAGGGATGTTCTGGTAATCTTTGAGCAGTGTGGAAGGGGATGGGTCATCTTCTTGGTTGGGCTGCGTGGGATTCTGGATGGCATATCCGCAGGTGGCCAAGAGGATGAGACAGTGAGGAGGTAAGGAAGGTGCCCATGGTGGGATGGAAGCGGGGCACACCCTCCACCTGGGAGCCCAAGGACTGGGGCCTGGGTGTAAATGGAACTCAGTGCCCTGCCACCACACTACCCTCAGCATGGTGACTTCTATAATACAATTTTTGCTAGGGGAACTGTAAGAATGTTTTCATTGTTTTGTGTAATTAATGTGGGAAATACGAGTTAGGAAAAAAGGACAGTAAGTTGATTCAGTAATATGGGCAGTGCTGCTTACGGGCTGAACAAGTTTTCACAGTGTATACCAGACTTCACTAAAATCAAGCAATGAGTCAACTGAGAACAAGAAATATTATTAAGAACAAAAGGCTATCTACTCAGTATTTTTTTGAAATATTTGAATCATTTTTATTTTATTACTTTCAGCTTCTTCCATGCCTCAGTGGTAGACATACTACTTCAGAGTGGGAGTATTACAAACGATGGTTAATTTTACAGAACATATGCTCACGCATGCATGTATGTATATAGGTGCGCACATACACATGCACACATATTTTTTCTGTTTCTCTGAACAGCATTCAGAAAAATATTAGTTAATAATGTCTCTATTTCACTGCACAGAATTAACTTCAATACCACCCGATCTTTACAAGCATCTTGCAGTGAAAAGCATTTGGTTTCATTTGGCTATATGTCATATTTTCTGTGTTTGAAATGTAATGGTGCATCTCTCATTTTAACAGAGAAGACCTATGACATAAGAATAACCCTTGTTTGCTCAGCCCCAGCATTACAATGGCCTTCAATATTTTTTAGTAATCTTAACCAGATCTTATATTTGAACAGCAATCTGGTTGAAGAGATTACAAAATGTTAGCTACCTCTTTTTGTACACATGGCTACACACAAGCAGAGCAACAACAAGAATACTAACAACACACTTCATCCCATAAAAATCTTGAGATGAGTCTCAAATTATTGATGGATAAGAGGAAAAATCTGAAGGAATCTAGTATTTGAAGATCAAGAGTTGAACTGACTTTCCGCTCAATGTCTTGTGGACTACGCTTATCACATGCCTTGGATTTCCTTTATAAAATGATGAACGGCCCTTCAGTAAAGCTGAACAAACCTGACAAGACAGAAAAATATCATGCCTGGCTTACAACCTTTGAATTTGATAAAATAGTCAGCATGGCTTTTTTCAATATCTTGAATCTTTACTTTCAAATAAATCCTGTTTCTTTTTTGGTCAAGTAAAATGTTCTCCCATAACTCTAGGGGTCATATTTTCCTTAGCCCAGTGATCAATTAGAAGCTGGAAGCATTGAGGCTGAGGAGAACCTCTACTCATTTATGCCTACGAAACTCAAGACTGTGTCTCAAGTCTTTGATTATGAACCCAACATACTTGCCTATCCAATAGTATCCCCACTTGCCAAAGAATGTTGAAATTTAGATGCTTGTTTCACAAATGCTTTTCACTTCACCCAGTAGGTACCAGATTGTAAGGGTAAAACCATCATCTGTAATGAGAAAATGTTAACTTCGTAAGCTCCTGACCTTCTATTACTGGTAGGCTATGTGCTCTGAACTGATCATTTAGCTGTGGGAAAGTTTGTATTGGTCTGTCCACAGCTTTTTATTTAGACTTATCATTGCTACCTATTTAGTCTGTGACCACATAGAAGGGCAAGCCTAACTGGCTCATCAGGGTATCAAACTCGTGTCCTTGACCTCTGTAAAACAGTGCTTTCACTTATAATACTATATACACTACTACTGGAACAATTATCACTACATTCTGGCTCAGAGAGGCTACTTAAGAGGTATTTATTGGTAAGTTAGGAAGCTGTTCTTTATACAGAAAGTTTAGCACTCTTTTTGGTATGGTTTGACATAATGTTGAAATTACACCAAGAACTTCCTCCCTTTTCTCTGACTATTAGACTTGTTTTTCCTCTTGAAAAAAAATTGATATTATGTCTCTTCTCCCCAAAATGGATTCTATCAATCCCCTTGATGCACATCTAAAACTCCTGCACAGTGTTTTTCTAAGGCAGTATGCCTCCCAATTTAGCACATAAAGGTCTGTGTTCCCTCCAGCTCTACAGATGATGGACTAAGAGATCTTCAAAGATATATTCAAGTCCAAAAATACATCTGATAGCATACTTCAGTGGCAAAGCCAAAGCTGTTTGTTGGAAGGACACTTCATGCAGACTAAAAAATTACTCCAAATGAAAGAGAGCTTACAGAGATGTTTCCCCCTCATTCAACACTCTTGGTAAGGGTTCTTCAGCTTTAGAAAATGAAGTCAAGTTGGAGTCTGTGTGAGAGACAATGCTAGCAGTCATCAGACAACCCTCTGCTGCTGTGGTAGGCTCTTGCATTGTTAATGCAGGTGTGTTCAAGGCATTACAGAGGCAGGAAAGCAGTTTTCTGTCAAAGACCTGGGGAAGGGCTACATGAATATTTACAAAGCTGCCATCACTGCCCAGCAGACCATGCACCCACGGTTTATTTTTACCCCTATAAATAAATATGACAAGGAGAAAGAAATGTAAAGAATCCATTGTCAACAAAATCCTCTGCATGATGAAGAAAAAAGCATATAAACATCCTTATATATCATTTCAATGCATGAGTTGGTGCCATTTAATATTTAGGGTTTTTTAACTTATAATTTTGCTCTATGGCAATCATTAAAATGTCTAAAAGGCTATATGGGTATTACTGTCACCTGAACTTTAAGAGGCATTTTATATGTTTCCCAAAAGCCACCATATTCACTCTTCTAAGGATGAATAATGCAATGAAGAATTTGACTTCGTGTCTATCCTTGTCTCCTAATATCAACAGTCTGGTGAGGTTGCATTTACTGTAAGAAAGCTATGTGTAGGCAGTATATTAATCTAGATATATTTAGACAAAGTTCTTGACTTACTTTCAATATTAGAAATATTATATGCCTATGTGGCTAGGTCACCAGCACCTTAAACTTAGTATGTTTATAACCCACCTTTTAATCTCTATTTATAATCCTTTTCTAAACCCTGACTTCACTTTTTTTGTTAAGACCATAATAATGTTTTGGGTTTCTAAAGCTAGGAACCTTGGCATGATGTTTTCATTTTCTTTTTCCCGTATGTTCATATATAGTCAGGCCTTTCAGTTATTCTGTTTTTGATTCCACTTCTCTCTCTCCCCCTGTCCCCTCACCTCCATCTGTCTCTCCTTCTCTTGCTTCCTCACTTTTATAGTATAGTAGTTAAGAGCTTTGCCTCTGAGCCTGATACCCTGGGCTGGAATACTAGTTCAGCCATTGACCTTGGGCAAGTCACTAAGTCTTTCTGTGCTTTGGCTTCCCATCTATAAACTGTGGTTCTTGTAAGGATCAAATGCGTAAATATAACAAAAGTCTTTACAACCATGCTGGGTACATAATAAATGCTATATAAGTGTTACCTGTTATGATTATCTGTTTCTAATATGCTTATCAGGGCCTTCACCTCTAACCTCTCAAAAGCCTTTTTATTGCTTCTGGGCAGACTATATAGTCTGCCCAGCCATTGTTAATATAACGAGAACAGCTTGTGCCCAACATCCATGTAAACTGGCAGCCAAGGAGAGTGGACTGGAATGTGCATGTATGAACAATGATGATTTCACTGTACTAATCTGTGAGGGAGGTAGAGGTTGCTGAGTGAGCATGTGCACTGTGTGGCCATCACATTCAAAATGACTGAGCAAGTAGAGCAACAAATCTGCAACAAATTTTGTGTTAAGCTTGAACATTCCTCCAAGGAAACTATTCAAATGATTCAGCAGGCTGCAGGTGTGGGCAACTGGTGATTGGCAGCTTCATCAGGACAATGTGCCCACTCATGCATTATGTCTCATGCAGAGTTTTTCTGATGAAACATCAAATCACCCAGGTGACTCAGCCCCCCTACAGCCCAGATTTGGCACCCTGTGACTTCTGCTTTTACCCAAACTAAAATCACCTTTGAAAGGGTAGAGATATCAGAATGTTGATGAGATTCAGGAAATATAATGGGACTGCTGATGGTGATTGGGAGAACTGTATGAGGTCCCAAGGAGCCTGCTTTGAAGGGACTGAGGTATCATTGTCCTATGTACAATGTGTCTAATATCTTCTTCAATAAATGTTTCTATTTTTCATATTACATAGCTGGATACCTTGTGGACAGACCTCTCTCTATATATACTCTCCCTACAATATTATACCTTCTGGAAAGAGTATATATATGCATATTTCCCATACTATATTATAAGGTAATGAAGGCAGTAGTTGATTCTCAATCATTTTTCTCCTTCTTACATATTCCTAACACATGATAAGCACTCAATAAATAAATGTGAAATTACTTCACTAATGCATTTAGTAAACATTGATTGAGTACCCCATGTAGCTCAGGGTATAATAGGACCTTAGTATATGTATAAGAAATAAATTACTGATAAGCATAAAAGTATCTCACTGAAATTTTCAGTCTGGGTCAATATAGAAATATGTGGGCACCATTGAGGGAAATCAGAAGGTATGGGAAAGGCAGTGATTGAATGGGATGAGAGTTGTGTTAGTTTTGGGTGCATTGAATTTGAAGTGCTGGTAAAAGATGGAGAGTGATAGATGTTTACTAAGCTGGTACATTGAAAGGCCCACACTGTTACTGTAGATACAAAAAAAGAAGGCAGAAAAGGGGATAGCGTTAATCCTTAGGCACTTGGCTGAGATTAACACTATATCAACTAACAAGATAAAACTCAGTGACCATGAGCAGGGTTGCCTTTTCTCCTGTGTGCTTGGTAAAGTTTTTTCTAAAGTTCTCTGGTAGTTACTCAAAAGTCAACACCTGAATCTCCATTTTCATTCTAATCTTCATTTAGTGAGTACTTCATTCTATGCAATCACTGGGTTAAAGGCCTACAATGTGAGGATAGTTAACTATTGCTGAGACTTCAAAAGTCAGTTTTCACAAGTTTAAATCCCCCAGTTATGTGTAAACTACCAGTAAACACACTAGACAAAAGCTCTTGCTATTTTGGCAGAGGAAAGTGTTGTATTCTTTTTGTGGTTTGGTTTCCAACTTTCAAGAACACCAAGAGCAATCCAAATTCAAAGGAGAGAGGCAGCTTCCTCCCACTCTATTGTTAGCCATCTCCTGGGGAAAACAACATTTTTATGCACTTTTAATTCAACCACCCCAAGAAACCAATGTGTCCTTCAATTGAAAGAACGCGAAATATAAATAATCAACTAGTAAGTCACAATTATGTGAAATACTCTTTTAGAAAAGTAAGCAATTCAGCTAACTTGAAAATTATACAATGTATTCTCAAATAAACAACAAACATTTTGATCACATACGTTGTAAGTGAAAACATTCTCTTAATCTTTTTCATTTTAGCATTGAAGTCTAGGCCAAGATTTATTTGGTTGGCTCTCATAAAAAGAAATGAAAGGCAAAACTCTTTAGGTTTTAATATATTCAACCACATTTGAGATTTTCCATAACAAGCCTAAATATTAAAACAGCTTTTAAAAATGAGCATATAAAGTAAACAAATCATCTTTATCGTGAAAGCACTCTGATTTTACTTTCCCTGCAAATTTAAATGATGACCCTTTTAGAGTTATCCAAACCCTGTAACTGTCAAATTCCTAACTTTCCACTTTTTAATAAAAATGATCTCCATAAAGATTAGAAATTAATCTAACCTGACTCTCAAATCTAATATATTTTAGTGCTGGAAGCTGTAAAAATTCACCTATCTAGGTTTAATAAAGAAAGTTTTTTTTCAATTTAAATATACATTGCATTTAATAAGCTTGCATGATAATTTCAACAATGTTCATAGGTTCTTTAAATTACCTTCCTGCTGTGCCCAGGATACAATCCAATTTCATTTTTTGAGCAACTGAGTTAAGAGAAGATTTCAAAATCACAGAGTAATTTCTGAATGACACAAAATAAAATTATTAGAAGCCAGACAATCACAATGGCTCTTATGCCTGACAAAGATAATTTGCCTATATTTATATAAAAATGTATATATTTGGATATATCTAAATTTTTGACCCAAATGTCTATCTTTTAGCCAAATATTTGTCATTGTGAGGATCTGTATTCCTCCCTTTCAACTTTGCATCTATTCATCCATCTGATAAATACCTTTATTTTTAAGAAATACATAATGAAAGATGTGGAGGGCAAACAGACCTCCAACTTATTATTCAATGTTTCAGGGGAAAAATGTGTATATGTACTTACTGTATTTTTTGGACTATAAGACACACACACCCCCAAATTGGGAGGAATAATGGTTGTTGATGCTGCTGTTGAGCTCTGTTTACATTTACATTGGTGAAATATTATGTTATTTATCTTATTAAACATTTTACCACATTTTTTGCTTCAAAAAATTTTTTTTCCTATTTTCCTCCTCTAAAACCTAGGTGTGTCTTATGGTCCAAAAATAAGGTACACTTTTCTGCCAGCTTGTTATTATTTCAAAATAAAAAGATAAATGAAGAGAAAGGAAGTGGAGATGTGACATTGAATCATTAAAGGGAGCTAAGACGTGATTAGCTAGCGAGAAGAGAATGTGGGAGGAAAACTCTTTTTTCAAGTGAGAGAGACCAGATCATGTTTAAAAGCTCTCAACAAAGATCTAGTAGAAACTTAGAAGTGAAACTTACCCATGTAAGAAAGCAGGACAGGGGTGGGATGTAGAGCACAAGTAGAGGAACTGACCTTTGACAGGACACTTCCTGCATTGTAGCAGGAGGAAGAAGGAGAGCACAGGTGCAGATACAATCTGATTTTAGATCTGGTGGAGGGAAATGGAGGGAGTTCTCATGCGATGGTTATTTCCTCTGTGCAGCAGGAGGCTTCCCATTGAGAATGAATGGACAGGGGGGAAGTTGGAAGTTTGAGAAAAGTAGAGAAACTGAAAAATTAGTTGTAGAGGATGACAGAATGAGGTAACCATAAAAAAAATGCCATAATAATACTGGACAGTGTTTGAGGGCCCAGATGAGGTTGGTGACCATGAATTTGTCTTAGCATCACTTCATCCAGACTGGGATTTTTTCCCAACAGACTTGGTTGTTGGGTACACACACGGAAAAGCCTAACAGGATTTGTTTTGGATGCACTATATTCTACAGATGCCCTTTATTTAACAACAATAACATACTGATATCCTGGAAAAGCCTAATAGTTGACATCACTCACTGTTGAAGTTTTGCCAGGGATGCCCAATGGGGCAGGGGATTTTATGGTATTTGCAGGAGAAATTGGAATGATAGACCATCGACAATTTGTATTGGAATTAGGAAGAAATAAGTTTTTGTGTATTCTCTCTTAAAAGGACTCCTATATATGTATATAGAAATTCTGTAACCTTTTACTGACAAGCGGAAAACACTGAAACAATAACTCAAAAAACTTCCGAGGTGTCAGAAATAAACATATAGTTGCATACTTTCCAAGCTGCAAATGGTACTCTTCTCAATACATTACAATAATGTTCTTTCATTTGTTTATCATTTGGAATCATTAATCAGAACTTTAAAGTGCTAGCACATAATTATAGATTGCGGGTTGAGGAGGGCCTATCTGTTCAGTATCATTAGAAATGGGTTAAATTTTTTGATTTTGGAGTAAAAGCTCGCAGTGTCTGAAGTCTCAACAACTAAGGCATTATTATCCCATTACAATTCAGATACCTCCAGGTGCTCACAGGCAGCTCTGCTTCTGTTTTATCTATCAGGGTTTTAAAGAAGGCTTAACTGGAAGTTTCTGTTGCCAAGAACTGTAGTTCAAAAATTACTGACTGGCCTAGTGAAAGGAAGCCTTTGCCAGTGTTTCTTTTTCACAAAACTTAATTATATAATGACTATATTATTTGCCTCACCAGAGTTTTTTGAGTTATGTGCAGTAGAGAGGAACAAGGACAGAAAGAACCACACAGGAAAAGGCAAGAGCTCTGGGACGGTTATAGGCCAGTGAAGATAAACTTCGGTATTTCTACAATTTTGATGACATCATGTCTTTGACATGGTAAAATCTAAGATGAAATAATATAACTCTGCTATAGATTAAGTGTTTGAGGTTCCCCCACCCCAATTCATATGTTGAAATCATAATCTTCAAGTGCATGGTAAGAGCTGGATGGAGCCTTTGGGACATGATTAGGTCATGAGAGTGGAGCCCTTATGAATGGGATTGGCAACCTTCTAAAAAAAGGCTCTAGTGAACTCCCTGTACCCTTCTGTCATGTGAGGACAGCAAGAAGCCAATCATCTATGAAGCAGAAAGTAGACCCTCATCAGACACTGATTCTGCCAGTGCTTTGATCTTGGACTTCCCAGCCTCCAGAAATGCGAGAAATGAATTTCTCTTGCTTGTAAGTTGCCCAGTCTGTGGGACTTTGTTATAGCACCCTAAACAGACTAAAACACACCCTTTTCCTGGATGTATCACGCTAATGGGTGATAAAGACAGAGGAACTAAAACTAAGCACGTTTTGCTGAGTATAGTGGTTTGACTAAAATGTCCTTATCATAACCTTTACAACCTGTGAATGTGACCTTATTTTGAGAAAGGGTCTCTGAAGATATAATTAAGTTAAGAATGTAGAATCAAGATCATACTGGATTAACCTGGTGGCGTCAAATCCAATGATGAGTGTCCTTATAAGAGACAGAAAAGGAGAGAGAATGCCACGCAGTGATGGAGGCATAGAGTGGAGCTATGTAGTCATAAACCAAGGAATGCTGACAGCCACTAGAAGCTGGAGGAGGCAAGAATGATTTCTCCTCCACAGCCTCCAGAGGGAGTGCTTCCCTCTGTTGATACCTTTATTTCAGGCTTTTAACCTCCAAAACTGTGAAAAAAATAAATTTCTATTGTTATTTAAATGAATAGTGGTTCCACTGTAGTTATCAATACCACATAATGTATTTTGAACCTGTAGATCTCTAGGCCCTATGTAAGGATAATGATAGTAATAGCTACTGCTAAAATTGACTGGGAATTTTAGATAGTATGCACTGTGCTTAATGATTTAAATGAATTATTTTCCTTAGGTGTCACAACTCTATGATAGAGGTACTGCTATTAACCCCATTCTACAGGTGAGTAAACTGTGTCTTAGCAATGTGCCTAAGGTCTTATTTCTACTAGATAAAGAGTAGGGATTTGAACCACACAGTATGACTTTAGAGCCCATACTTTTAACCCCTATACTGGACTGCATTTGAGAGCAGGTTGAATGCCCTACAGTAGTTTTTAGGAGTTTACATTCTAAGTAAGTCTTATTGGCTGGAAAAATAAAGGAAATTCTGTTTGAAGTACCATCTAAATCCAGACAGTTTATTGCTGTACTATAAGTACAAGCGTACATCACAATGAAATGCAAGAATTTTTAGATGTCTTGTCACTGACTTTCAATGATCTGAGTTGAGTAAAGCAGAAAAATAACTTTTATAAGCCATACTTACCCCAGTAAGCATTAAATTGGGACATTATTCTAATAAAAGTGTCCAATTTTTTTCATTTAAGCTATTTGCTTTATAATATACACTGATTACACTTTTATAAAGTCATTACATTATCACAATAACATTTTCACCCTTTAATTTGACTATATTCCTCCTTTATTCTCACACCTTTGTACTAACAGTCTGTTGTGAATTTATTTAATCTACATAAATTATTCAGCATAATAGAAAAAAGACACAGTAATATGATGCCATCTCAAAAATCAGTAGCTCCTCCTCAGAAATGAAGGCGCTCTACTTTTCCTTGATGTTTGGATCACTCAGCTCTAATAGGAATTCTTGTACATAGGTCCCTTCTATTCCCTTGGCATTATCTCTTAATTACATTTTTATTTCAGTAGCTAACAATGACATAAGAGAGTATTAATGTGTACTAGGTTCAATAGCATATTTTTAAATGTCTACATATAAGATATCTTCCAGTGTTGACTTCCTCAAACAGAATAACATTGGTTTTTTCCAAATTTCACTCCTTCAAGGGATAGAGTTCTTTGTGTGTGTTATGTGTCACTGAGTCAGCTCCAACTCCTGATGGCCCTATGAATGAGTGATGTCCACAATGTCCTGTCTTTGATAGTCCTGCTCAGGTCCTGCAGACTCATGCCTACGGCTTCTCTCATGCAGTCAAACCATTTCATATTTGGTCAAGGGACCCACTGGGAGTCCCAGATCTGCTAATTATTAGCCATGTGAGCCTGGATATATGGTTTATTCTTTCTGAGTTTGTGCCCTCATTTGCAAAAGAAGTATGCAATCACCCACCCTAACTTACAGGAATATAAAAAATATGGTGTGTCACTGACTATATTCCCTCTGCTGTACTTAACATCCCCATGATTATCCTGTGACTACCAATCTGTACTTCTCAGTCTCTTCACCTTTTTCACCCAGTCCCCCAAACCCCGCCTCTCTGGCAACTCTCAGTCTGTTCTTTGTATTTATGACTCTGTTTCTGTTTTGTTTGTTCATTTATACTGTTCTTTAGATTCCACATATAAGTGAAATCCGGTGGTATTTGTCTTTCTCTGTCTGACTTATTTCACTGAGCATAATACCCTCTGGGTCTATCCATGCTGTTGCAAAGGGTAAGATAATAACTATGGCTTATAATCTTGCCAGGTGGGTACTGGAAATGGCACAGGGAACACTTTGTAAAGCATATGATTGTTTAACCACTATGCTATACACCTGAAACTAATATAAAACATATCAAATATAAACTATTTTTTAAACAATTTTTTATTTAGGCAGTAAGTATTAATATACTTACTTTTTTAAAAGATTTTTAAAAAGATTTTATTTATTTTTAGGGAGGGAAGGGAGGGAGAAAGAGAGGGAGAGAGAGAGAAACATCAATGTGCGGTTGCTGGGGGCCGTGGCCTGCAACCCAGGCATGTGCCCTGACTGGGAGTCGAACCTGCGATGCTTTGTTTCGCAGCCCGCACTCAATCCACTGACCTATGCCAGCCAGGGCCAAATATAAACTAATTTAAAAAATTAAAAATAAAAATATGGTATGAATATGTAGAAACATTGAAAACATAAATAATAAACCAAAGTGATGTTGATATACAGCAGGGGCATCAAACTCATTTTCACCAGGGGCCTAATCAGCCTGGCGGTTGCCTTCAAAGGGCCGAATGTGATATTAGGACTGTGTAAGTGTAACTACTCCTTAACAGTTAAGGGAGAGCTCAGCGCTGCTACCAGTAGAAACAAGGTGCTGGGCCAGAGAAAACAAGGTGGAGGGCTGGATTCGGCCCGCAGGCCTTGTGTTTGCCACCTGTGATATATAGGAATAGCATGAGCTTTAATGATGGACAGACATGGATTTGAATTCTGGATCTGTCATCTACTAGTTATGCAGAGTTATGGCAATACTTTAAACTTAGTTTCCTAATCTGTCAAATGAGATAAACATAACTCCTTGAAGGAGTTGTTTTATATAGATGATATGAAAGTATTTAGTACATACACTGGCAGATATTATTTCCCTTCCCTGTATGCTCTTTCTAGCTCTGAAGAACACCTCTAGACCCAGGACAAATATGATAATCCACTTAGGACCAATGGTAGGTTTTCCCCACATGGAGCTCATAGAAAACAAGTCCTGAGAACAGAACGTTCAGGAACTACTATAAAGTGTGAGTATCAGGCTCCAAATTTTCTTGGAAAAATCAATTTGATTCCGACCAAAAAAGAAGCTTGCACTTTGGAAAATTGGCCTTTAATATCTAGAGTATGAGTTTTCAAAGTGTTATCTAAAATTCAATACCACTTTCACCATACTAGACGGGCTTCCCCCCCACCCCCAGTAAAGATGATAAAAGGGGTGAATTTTACTACTTTTGACTAGGTGGCTTTGTGTGTATTAGAACACTTTTGTCTTTTCTTAGGTTTAGCAGAAAGTTTTACCTTAAAAATCAAACATAAAACAACTTTTTTTCTTTTAGCCTATTCCTCAAAGAATGCCAGGTATGATCTATGGGACCTTCTGTTATGTGTGAAGTCAAGGGGCAAGAGAATTGTTGGCCAGCTTTGGGAGCAAATTTCAGTTTCTAATCTCCAGTATCTTTTTCCAATATTGAAAGGACAGCTACCTAACATTTACAAATACCCTTCTGGTTTTGTTCTGCCAATTTCGTCTTCGGTAGTATTTGCTTTTATCAGTGTTGTTTGTATTGTCAGCCTCTGAGGACTGACGCAACCATGTCCGGCAACCTAACAATGATTTTAAACTCGATTTTCTCATAATGAAACATTATTAATCCTTGGGGTGCTTACTGTAATACAACTCATTTGATAATATGGAACATGATCTACTGTTCCACTGGAATGCCAATGTCATGCATCATTAATAAATGCACAGTTCCCATTAAGTGAGAGGCTTTTAATTAGCATGCATATTTTTGTCAGCATATATCAAACCAAGCCGAATTTTTTCTCATCTTCTGTTATTTTTGTTGCCTTCAAAGGTGGAATTATTATTGTGGCCATGTATATTAAAGCCCAAAATTTATAAACCACTCCAAGTTATTTTCAGTATTAAAATGACAATTAGATTTTCATCAAGCTTTCTAAGTGAAGCAATGTGGTGCTCACCTTCTTAAAAATAATTTCTATGGCACCTTTGCAACAAGACCATACACTGTCACCCTAAACCTGGTGTGTTCAGATTATACGTGTTTAATAAAGTATGGCTCACAAACTACCTGCTAGGGATCTAACTGAATATATCACTTCTTGGGCCCTATTCCAGATCAACTGAATCAAAATGTGAGGGTGGCACTTAAGAATTTGCCTTTTAACAATATTCTAGGTGATTTTAATGTATTCTAAAATTTTAGAATCATTGATTTGGTGAGGGGAGAGAAAGCACTGTTCCATCTCTTTTCTTTCCATAAAACCTTCATCATCCCTTTAACTGGAGCCCCTCTTGGTAACCTCATGCTGTCCTGTTGGCTGTTAAAAGATGTGTAGGTATTTCAGTGAGAATACAAGATTGGGAATAAGAAAGTTCTACTCTTCATTTTGCCAATTACTATCCATGTGACATTTGGGCAAGGTTTAATATTTTTGAGTTTTAATTTCACCAACTACAAAACGGTAAAAGAAGGAAAGGAAGGGGAGGAAGCAAGATTGTCTGATAAGTTCATGTCTAAGATTTTTGTCTGGATCCAACATTCTTTGATTTCATGAATGTTCCATCTTTTAGAGGAAGATAAGCTGAAGAAGTCAGTAGGTTTGCAGGAGTGGAATGAACATAAGTTTTGGAATCGGGCTGTGGTTTAGGTCATAGCTCTTACGATTTGCATTATCTTAAGCCAATTATATTATATGTTGGACTTTGGTTTCCATGTTTATTAACACTAGAATACGCCATGATTTAAAGAGATAAAACAATAACTGTAACAGCACTTGGCAATAGCTTCTCAATGAGTTATAGTTGTAATGCAGAAGAGAAGGAAGGGAAAGAGGAGGGGGAAAAGGAAGAAGGAAGCAATAGGGAATAAGACAAAATGGTGGGCATCTGGGTACTGTAGTGGATTTATTAATTGTAAACATTGGTTGGGAACCTATGAGTACCAGGTACTATTCCAGGCAGCGGAGACACAGCAGAGACAGAAAATTACTACTTTTATGGAGCTTATATTCTGACATGTATGTGGGTGGGTGGGGGTGTGGCAAAAAATAAATGAATATGGGATACTTCAAGGTATTAATAACTGCTATGATGAAAATTAAAGCAGGGTAAGGGGATACAGAGTGAGAGAGGGTGGGGAGTTACTATTTCACGATGCATGGTCTCTCTAATAATGTATCAATTATTATCTATCAATAGAACAGATACCTGGAGAGGGAGAAAGAGAGAGAGAGCGCGCCTTGCAGTTATCTGGGAGAAAGACAGAAGGAACAGCAAGTAGAAAGATCTGGAAGAGGGACCATATCCAAAGTGTTGAGGAATAACAAGGCAGCCAGAGTTCAAAATATGTAGCTGGAGCAGAGTGAATGAAAGGAAGAGAGGGCAGTAGGAGATGGTGTGAGAGAGGTATGGGAGTAGGAGGGAACAGATTGTGTAGGGCCTTGTGGGCCATGGTAAGGAAGTCAGGTTTTACTCTGAGTGACACGGGAAGACAATAGAAGGTTCTGAGCAGAGTCATGGCATGATCTCACTTACACAGGATCCCCCTTGCTGCTGTGTTGAGAGCAGACTCTAAGAGGTCAGGGTGGAAACAGGGATAACCAGTTAGGAGACTACTGCAATAACCCAGGCAAGAGACGATGGTGGCCTGCCATGCAGGTGGTGAGAAGTGATCAGATTCTGCATACATTTTGAGGATAGACTGGATGTGGACATGAGATAATGGTGAATCCAAAGTTTTTGGCCTGAGTAACTGGAGGAATGAAATTCACTTCCTGAGATGGGAAAGCAGGTATGGGGAAGATGAAGCATATGTGTGAATCAGCTGACACAGTGAGAACAGTCCGTCAACTAGTATTTCATGAGCACTCCCTATGTGAGGAGCCCAGGATCAGGTACTTTGGGATTTTATTAGTAAAATGCTCTTGTTAGTATTATAAAGGAACCAGGCAACACTGGTTTTAATTTAGTTGAGTGCTTGTAAAATTATTTCAGGAATAAGCTGCAGTCTTTCTCATGCATGGTAAGTCCACATTCAGGGTACATACATTGCTTTTCAGCTTTCTGAAGCCATATCCATTATCTCTCAACTTCAGCTTTAACCAAATCAAAAGAAAACTAGTACAAGTTGAGGGGCTGCAACTCTGTTATTTGCTTACTCATAGTGATGCCTTACCATCGCTCCAGTAACTGCCTTAATTGCTTTCTGGAAATAATCCCACCCCATCTGGTGGGATGTTTCTGAAGCATTAAGTGCTCCAAGAAAAAGAGCTTCTGTGCTTTACAGTAAGCGCGCTGCCATCAGGAGCCTCACTGGCTGTTTTGTGCTTCAGTTTGTGCTGCTTCCCAGAGAGCTATTGTGTCATTTAAATCTAAAGAAGGCATTTGCACGCTGATGATGTTATCTCAAGTCCTAATTTGTGCAAGCATTGATCTGCTTTGAGCAGAAAAGAAATCTCCACTCTGACAGTCAGGACTGAGCTCAGATTAATAGTCAGGGGAAAGGACTAAAGCACCAGGAAGGGTGGACTTTTTTTTTTTCCTTTTAGGATGCTTTATCAGATTTTCTTTCCAGATTTATTTCTGCTCCAACGAAGAATATTCTTTTTGAGCTAAATCCAATTTGTATATAAAAATACACACCCATATTGATTTCACTCTGGTTTAAAATAGTATTTTTGCAGTGCAAAATCTAATCAATACAATCTTATGAGTTGGACTGGTAATGGCAAACATACTAACAGATATTTCATTTCATGGGGCCAAAGCTCTGGAAATTGATACTACTGAAAAGGATTACTCATTCACCATTGGGTATAACTTTGTTTACCCAACCATGATATAGGTGTAAAGCAGAAATACAATTACGCTGTGGCCAACACACAAGGGGTTTTTGAATAGTACAACTTGCCTTCCTTATTCCCCCTAAGGCCCATAGATTGTACAAGTTGGCAGATCAAATAAGGATATTGTGGGAAATCGTTTACAATAAATGAAAAAAAACCTTAATCTGATAGGATAGAAAATTAGACTGACATAGTCATTGAAGAAATAAAAGTCGCCCAAGCCAAGACCAACTTTCTAAAAATCAAGCTTTTAGGAGACAGATTTCCAGGTCCTTGAACCAGTACTGTTATTTCTCCACTCACATGTATCTCAAGCGTTTGGTTCTGAGCTAGGCATGCTACAAGTGAAAGTGTAAGACAGCTGCTGCCAAGGGTTCAAATTGCAGCAGCCTTTTAACACGCTTAATCAAAACTGTGGCAATACCAAAGGAGTTGCATTCAATCATTTCTAGTGAACTTGGAATGGGGAAATGAAATTCATCAAAAGATGTAACCCAGACTTACCTGTCTCATGTTCATGTAACCCTTGGTTGCCCTCACTGGAGTTAAGTGGAGTGAAAATCTACAATGCAGGAGCACACAATGGGTTGAGACTGGGAGAAATAATGCAGCTGGAGGATAAGAAAAAGCAACACTGTCCCTAAGGATTATGACCCTTGAGTATAAGATTGATGCCCAAAGGCAAGGAAGCATGAAGGTAAGGAAAATGTGTGGCTATGGCTATCAATATACAGTCACCACATGACGTGGATATTAAAAATTCAGATATAGATTTTACCCTGGAATCACCCAACGGCAGCCTAGGCAATAAAGATAATGTCAATAAGTACCCATTGTGATCACTGTGGGTGATCAGAAGATAATAATCGAAATGTCCTATAATCAGTTTATGTGTGGAGGCTCTCTCACAATAGCTCACAATGCTTTCTAATTCACTAGACCAAGTTAACAAAGGCACATAATCACCCCCTTAGAGAAGAGATGGATAGCTATTTTTGTTTTGATGATGGGGTAACAGAGGCCCAGAATAATTTGTCCAAAATCCTATAGCAGTTTGTATCACTTTAAACCATTAAGAAAGTGAACAGTATATAAGCTCAAAATATTATCTGATTCTGCCTATAGTGTAGTAATAGGAGCTAATACTTCAGAAATGAATAGGGAAAAAGATTGCCTTCCATGACATACAAATTTATACAGTTTGGAGAGTAGGAATATATTCTTTACCTTTGAAAATATGAAGTCACTATAAGAGGAAAATGAATTTCAAATATTCAAATTTCACTGCCCTTGGAATCTATTGTGTAGTAATTAAGTGTCATGATACAGAAAAGCTATGAATTTTACCTTAGTCTTTCTGGTCTTTAATAAGCTTTGTGAAGTTTATTGCCATCTAGATTGTTTGATTATAACACATCTTGCATTTCTTCCAACTAAGTGTGTATAGTCAAATCTCAACAAGAAATATTATTTTTTGCTGGATCTTTAGTAAAATGAATCAGCCAGACTCAGGTATACTAGTGGCTTAGAAAGGGATGATACCTTCAATCAGGATCCTTTCTACCACGGAGGTGCTTTAACACTTGAAAGAAAACAGTTAGGAAATTAGTCTTTTGTCCTCTCTTTTCTAGAAATTTTCATCATTATACTTATTTGCAAACACTTATATTGGTTATACATAGATTTATAAACTATTATAATTAAATACTCTTTCATATCTAATAATCATTGGATCAAAATATTCTGTGAATAATGAAGCTTACTTATTTCTGCTTTTTTAAATGAGGAAATTGAGGCTCAAAGAAATAATGACCTGACTAAAGTCACAGGGACTGGTCAGTAGCATAGCTGGAGCTCAATCTAGGATTCCTGATATTTAGCTCTTTGCCTTATGGCAGTGGCTGTGAAAGAACCTAGGAGTCAGTATATGTTAGATTAGGTAACAAGTGAGCCCCAGATGTAGTGGCTTGCAACAACAGAAGCTTATTTCTTATTCATGCTACATGTCAAAAGGTGGCACTATGATCACCATTTAGAACTCTAACATTATAACATAAGACTTTTTGGGCCCTTCAAGGCAGGATAAAAGAACATGAAGAATTGTGCAGCCATTCTTAAATAATTCCGTTAGAAATGCTACATAAAAATATGCTCACATTTCCTAACCCAAAGCCAGTCATATGGTCTCACCTAATTACAAAAGGGCCCTGTGACCCATAGGAGAAAACAGTTGGCATCTTGGTAAACACTAACATGTTTGCCACAATAACTTTATACATATGAAATCTTTTAAAAATAAATTTATTATTATTATTTTATTTAGAGAGGGGAAGGGAAAGAGAAAGGGGGAGAGAAACATCAATGTATGGTTCCTCTCATGTGCCCCCTACTGGCGACCTGGCCCACAACCCAGGCATGTGCCCCAACTGGGAATCAAACTGGCGACCCTTTGGTTCACAGGCCGGCACTCAACCCACTGAGCCACACCAGTCAGGACTTCTAATGAAATCTTATTTAGAACCCCTGATTATATGAAACAGATCCAAAATGGTAAAGATATCCAAACCTACATAATTTTCCTTTGCTCACCTTTAGAGAATTTCAGGATTTAGTGAACACAATTCAAAATCATTGCCCCATCATGCATAGAAAGCAGACATACAGAGTAAGTATGTTTATATTCAAAATAAAGACACCAATAATCTCTTTCAGTATCTCGAAATAAAATAGAAGCTAGAAAGGGAACAGATCACAAAAGGATCCATTCTTTGTCTCTTATTGTACTCATGAGCCTTTCGTTCTCCCACTGCGATATACAAAATCCTCAAGAATATTGTGACTTTTCATATCACAATGTGTTAGGTGCACTTAATGTTACATATAATGAATGCTAAATCTCAAGTGCACAGCATGGTTTAGAAACTAAATTGTAAAGGAGGTACACATTTTTAGATTCACTTCAACTCCACAGCTGCCTCTTACCACTAAACAACTTGATTGGCATGCAAGAGTAAATGTTTTAATATAATACACCCGCAACTTTTCATACTTGCTAAATTTTAAAATATGATTTGTTCAGAAAACAAAAATTCTTTTATTGGATTGTGGCTGGTCAATCAGTGTCACTAGTTTCAATAAATACAGAAAAATCAAAGTATGTATATTCTAGGGAAGCTTGTTTAGGCATAGAATAAAAACGGTTAGAACAGCAATGTCAAGGCACATGTGCGTGCGTTGGAGGGGGAGTATCAAAATGATCTGGGGGGAGCTTTTTCAAACTGTAAACACTCTACTACACCCATTCTGATAATTACTTCCAATTAAAACTCTATATGATTCTGATCTTTACTATTTCCTTTCTTCTACTCACTTTGGGCTTTGTTGGTTGTTCTTTTTCTAGTCCCTTCAGGTGTAAAGTTAGATTGTTTATTTGAGCTTTTTCTTGTTTCTTGAGATAGGCCTGTAATGCTATGAACTTCCATCTCAGGACTGCTTTCTCTGTATCCCATAGATTTCAGGGTGTTGTGTTCTCATTGTCATTTGTTTTAAGGTATATTTTGATTTCTTCCTTGATCTCATTGTTGACCTATTCATTGTTTAGTAACATGTTATTTAGCTTCCATGTTTTCATGTGTTTTTCAGTGTTTTTCTTGTGATTGATTTCTGGTTTCATAGCATTATGGTCTGAGAAGATGCTTGATATGGTTTCAATCTTCTTCAATTTATTGAGACTTGTTTTGTGTCCTATATGTGGTCTATCCTAGAAAATGTTCCATATGTACTGAAAAGAATGTATATTCTGCTCCTTTGGGATGAAATGCAGTGAAGATAAACAGATTACCACACGGAAAGGGGGTGGGGAAGGTAGGAGAAGGTATGGGGGTACATGGTGATGGAAGGAGACTGGACTTGGGGTGGTGAACACAAAATGCAATATACAGATGATGTACTACAGAATTGTACCCCTGAAATCTATATAATTTTATTAGCCAATGTCACCCGAATAAATTCAATTTAAGAAATACCACCCTGGCTGGTGTGGCTCAGTGGATTGAGCATGGGCTGTGAACCAAAGGGTCGCCAGTTCGATTCCCAGTCAGGGAACATGCCTGGGTTGCAGGCCAGGTCTCTGGTGGGGGGCACATGACAGGCAACCATAAATTGATGTTTCTCTCCCTCTTTTCCTTCCTCCCTTCCCCTCTCTCTAAAAATAAGTAAATAAAATCTTAAAATAAGAAATCTTATTTTATAGGTTCAATCTTTTTGATTGAACCTATTTTGCCAATCTTATATGGCAAAAAGTCACCCTTATTAAGAGGAGCCTGTCATAGCCCTAAAGTAGGTTAGGTAGAATAAAACAGGTCAAAATCTACTAGGTTGAAACAATATTCTGTCCTGAAAATGTATATGACAATGTTTTTCCTAAGAATGAAGCCCAGAATTCTCCTCCTTCCAACAATGTCACCCATCCCCATCTGTAGTGATAAAAAGCATGCAAACTTTTTTGAACCAACAACAGATTCCTAAGAGAGATTTCTTATTGTGCTATGCATTTGGAAGGACAATTGATTATACAACTATACACAGAATGAAGGTTTTTGTTTTTGTTTTGAGGCCGATGTTTCCCAAGTTGGGGAGATGGAGAGAAGTGGAAGACCTATTAACCTGAATGTTCTCCTTCCTTTCCACTTATCCTTTCCTGTCTCTGTCCCCCTCCCATCTATCTTAATCATCTTCTCCTTCCTCTCATCCTCCGTCCCTTCCTTCCTTCCTCTTTCTTCTTCATTTTTTCCCTCCCTCTCTGTTTTTCTTGGCTGCTACATCCAGGTACATCTGCATGAAGCCCCTCATGGTGTGGAACAGTCAATGCTGTGAGGAGAAGGGGGTCCGGACACAAACAGATATCCTTGTTCTAGGCTCCAAAAATGAAGCACAATGGGGAGAGGTGACCCTTTCACTCCTCTTATACATGTAAAGAATGGACAGTCCTCACATAAGATTCTCTTTGGACAGCACAGGATGTGAAATCTCAAGGTAATCTAGAAAATTAGCCATGGGATAGATCGTTGCACCTAAGGAGTTAATATATGTACTTCCCAAGAAGCTCCATGCTATGCTTGCTGGCCCATGAAAACAATCTGCAATTCTATTTCTAGGTCATGCATATAAAACAAAACTAGACTGAAATGAGGTAGCTGTGCATGGGATGCAATACAGGAGAAAAGGAGCCAGGTTTAGTACAGCCAGAAGGGAGGTTAACCATAGAGCATTTTAGAAGTACTGAACAGTAGCTAGAAGGCAGGATCAAGGACAGAGACTAGGAGGACATGAACACACCGGAGGGGATGTAGTTGAAGGTATAAAGGTAGAAGATGTTTAAATGTTACAATTAAAGAAGTTGAAAGAAAAAAAAAAACAAAAATTGCATTATGAGATGTTTGAAGGCAAATGGTTCAGGATCTACATCTATAAAATATGAGCAGAGAGTGGGTAATTTCCTTTGTGTGTGTCCTGGTTTGCTTAGTGCATTGGGCCAAACACTCCTCTCTAGGAAGTGTCGATAAAAGTATTTCCAAGAGCAAAATAGGGTCTCTTTGCTAGGAACAGGCCCAAGATAATACCAGGCCAGTAACTATAAACTATACAATTTTATGCCTAGGAGCCATCTGCTCTACAGCATTCTTAATTCCTGTTTCTTCCACAAAAGGAAGAAAAAAAACAATTATCTTGATAATACAAATATCAACACTTACTTTAAAAAAATGTGTAGCTTTGGGTATAGAAAGACAAGCAAAACAGCTGAGTAAATGTTGGCTGCAGTAACATTTCATGCCTGGATCACAGGGGTGTTTGTGCGTTAAAGTGTCTTGGCTTCAAGCACTGAATTGAAAGGTTGTTGAAATTCACACACTAATGACACTCAAGCATGCTCTCAGTTATTAAAGAACTTGTAGAAGGAGAATGGTACCTACTCAAGTAACTTTGTATTTACGCACTTCACGAACTGGATGCATGTGAGCAAATCACTACTCAGAGGGGATTGGTTTCCTCATCTGCTTCATGGTAACAATATCATTTCCTGATGGCATTATTGTATCATGTGTAGCAATGATTGGAAAAGAGTTTTGAAAAGTACAATGCCACCCAAAGGGATGGTAGCATCATTTTTAGCCAAAGCCTCATACAAAAAATAACTTCCAGGAAATAAAATGGAAAGAGAATAGTAATTCATGAATTACATGTTGTCTCTTAGTCTTTCTCTTTTATTTGGGTTTTTAGTGGGTTCATACATACAACTGTCACAAGTACTTAATGATTGTTTAATATAGGTTAACTTCTATGAAGTCTGGATCATTGTGTAGGAAAAAGACAGTTACTGAGCACCTGCAAGAACAATGTAATAAGCATTTTTACACGTTATATCATTTCATCCTCAAATAAATTTTTGTTACTATGTTTCTGTAAGAAAGGACAGAAATATTCCTTGTAGTCATCAGTTGGCAACACTCAGATCTGAACCAGCCATGGGTGGATCATAAAATTAAACCAATCGATGGAACTAACTTAGAGTATTCTTTAAGCTTTGTCACCACGAGTAGGGAAGAAATGAAAAAAATAACTTTTCGCTGTGACTTGTCATACCTTGGACATAGGTTAGCATGGCACCATCAGCTCAGTTATTTTGTTGGCCAGCTTAATGGTTGAACTGACCACATATCTGTTCTGATCAGTTGCACAGCAACTGGCTATTAATATGTCCAAAAGCCCCAAATCAACCACAGAATGGTCGATTTTGGGCTGTGTCTAGACTACTAATATGAAGAAGACACTGAGCATCTGTTTTCTGTGTCCAGAGTAGACAACAAAAAAACAGTTGCCTTCAATTAAAATATGTGAAATACTAATTAGCTACAAGCCAGGGTGGAGGCAGTGTTCTCAATGTGTTGTCCTTGTACCACCTTCACCAAAATGGTCAGGGAAGCTTGTGAAACAGGCTGATACCTGATCCCCATCCCAGACTCCCCACATTAGAATCTCTGCGCAAAGACATGGGGTTTGGAGATGGGCAGAAATGTGCATTTTCAATAAGCACCCAAGATATTTATCATGCAAACTCAAGTTTAAGAAATACTGCTGCAGAGTCTGTCCCTTTGTCAAGCCTTAATAAACACATTCAACAAGGGAGTGAGTCCTTATTCTTTGTGAGGCTGCTATAATAGAAATAGAATATGTGGTCTCTGTGTACCAGGCCACCTTGGGTGTGAATTCTATGAACATATGGAATAGGCTTGGATTTTTCATCATTGTATCTGTATCATGTAAGCATAGTGCCTAGCACAGAGTATTCAGTAAGTATCTATAGAATGAATCAGTGCAAGAACAAAGAAGAGAAAAGAAAACTCTAAAGGAGGGAGTTGCTACCATATCAAGAGTCCTCCCCTGCTGTGGTTCTGGTGCTAAGAAAAGAAAAACATCTAACAAGGGAAAGTGGTCTTTAGAAGAGTCCTCAGAGACCCCCCAATATATAAAGTTTGTTACTTATGCTATTCTTATAATATTTAGACTTCTTTTACATCATGCCAAAGTTTTGAGTGTCATTACTACTACTATTTTAAATTAGATTTCCTTCTTTCTTTTTAAAATTTAATCTTTACTGTATTTTTTCCATTGTCATTTAGTCCACTTATACCTCCCATGCCCCTGCAATCACCACACTGTTGTCCATGCCATGGGCCCTTTTTCCTTTTTGCTCGATTCCTCCACCCCCTCAATCCCCCCACCACCACCTGCTTTCCATCTATGAGTCTGTCCCCATTTTCCTTGTTAGTTCAGTTAGTTCATTAGATTCCACGTATGAGTAAAATCATATGGTATTTTTCTTTCTCTGACAGACTTATTTCACTTAGCATAATGTTTTCCACGGTATTCCTCTTTCAAGTAGAAATTAGAATGCTTAGAATTTTGTCATAAACCCTAAGAGCATTACTGAATCGGTGTCACTAAATAGGAATGACAAGGGTGGCTGAAGACAAAAACAGGATATTAAAGCATTTCTAATCATCCCTCCCTAATTCTCACACATGACTAGATTGAATGGTGCCAAGTATGAGGAAAATGATGTATGTGTAATAAAGGTAGGCTTTCTGGAGAAGGTTTATTTTTTGAGGTAACTGGAGCTGAGGCAGATGGGAATTGAGAATTGACTAGATATAATACAGAGAGGAAAGGGGTCAGGGAAGAGGTAATATTTCTGACCCTCCTGCCAGTAATATCCAGCAGCAAACGATCAAGTAAATGTTGGCAGACAAGCCTCTGCCTTGTAGGTTGCCTTGTTGTAACTCTAATACCTTTGACATATCCTATCTCTCAAATCAATGAATGACTGCATTAGGCCATTCTGGTTCATCTTGGACGGGTTCCAAAAACCTAGGGGTTTCCATATTGCTGCCCTACGATTTTTACTTAAAATTCCTCAGGGACTTGAATTAAGCTTTTCTTCCTGTTATGATGATGATGATGATTTTATTTTTTTCCCAGAAAGGAAACTAGTTCACCAGTTAGTACCCCTCCTCCCCACCCGCAAGCTCTTTTAGAGTCCACAAGAGAAACAATGACATTCCTGGACAAGGCCTTCTTTATAACTTCACCAGAAGAGGCAAAGGCTGTTAATGAAATGAAAGTGAGGATTAAATATTAAGGGAAAACAATACCTCGACTCCCTTCAGAAACATAGCGGTCTTTAAGAACTTCCCCTCCCCTCTCCTGGATCATCCAGGAAAATAAAATCTGTAAGTAAAAGTACAGAACTAAGTAGGAACCATTGAAAATCAGTATATTTAAACCAGTGGCACTCAAGTTTTCCTCTGCAGATTACTCCTATTCTGGGGAATTCTGGGATTTTCCCATTCCACCTGTCATTTTCGTATTTATTCAAAGAGATGTAATCAGAATTTCATGCTGCTTAGGCTGGGATAAAACTTTCTGGAATACATTGATTTACCCATCCCATCCTTACTGATTTATCAGATTCCAAATCCATATGTGTAATCAGTTGTTTTCCAGACTTTCTATCCTATTCCATGACGTCTATTCTGGCAGTGATATCAACATATTTTAGTTATTTAAGTTTTATAACATATTTTCACAAGTGGTAGGGCAAGTCCTCATTCATTATCTAGTAGAGTTTCATAGTTTTCTTCACAGTTCTGCACATGTTGTTATTTAATCTTACGATTTTTTTAAGGTTTTGTAAGTAAGTTTTTTTCCATTATATTTTTGGTCTCCCCTGTAACCCCTATTGCACCATCCTTTCTAGCTTTACCTTAATGTTCCTAATCTTGTTCCTTCTCAAATATCACCAACATCTATTTTCACACTTGCCTGCATTTCTGTATTATATACCTGTTTCCTAATTTTAATTAAGTATATTTTATTGATTATGCTATTACAGTTGTTGTATTTTCCCCTTTGCCCCCCTCCATCTAGTACCCTCATTCTCTCTAGCATTCCTCCCCTTAGTCCATGTCCATGGGCCATACATATAAGTTCTTTGGCTTCCCCATTTCCTATACTGTTCTTAACGTCCCCTCCACATATTTTGTTCCTACCAATTATGTTTCTTATTCTCTGTACCTTTTCCCCCATTCTCCTGCCACCCTTCCCTGCTGATAACCCTCCATGCAATCTCCATTTCTGTAATTTGGTTCCTGTTCTAGTTCTTTGCTTAGTTAGTTTGTTTTTTAGGTTTGGTTGTTGATAGTTGTGAGTTTGTTCTCATTTTACTGTTCATAGTTTTGATCTTCTTGAATAAGTCCCTTTAACATTTCATCTAATAATGGCTTGGTGATGAATTTCTTTAGCTTTACCATGTCTGGGAAGCACTTTATTTGCCCTTCCATTCTCAATGACAGCTTTGCCGGGTAGAGCAGTCTTGACTGTATGTCCCTGCTTTTCGTGACTTTGAATATTTTTTGCCAATCCCTTCTAGCCTGCAAAGTTTCTTTTGAGAAATCAGCTGATAGCCTTATGGAAACTCCCCTGTAGTTAACTAACTTTTTTCCTCTTGTTGCTTTTAAGATTCTCTATCTTTAACCTTTGGCATTTTAATTATGATGTGTGTTTGGGTCTAACTTGTTTGGGATTATCTGAGCTTCCTAGACTTGTATGTCTATTTCCTTCACCAAATTGGGAAAGTTTTCTTTCATTATTCTCTCAGATGAGTTTTCAATTTCTTGTTCTTCCTCCTCTTTTGGTACCCCTATGATTCAGATGTTGGAATGTTTAAAGTTGTCCCAGAAGTTCCTAAGTCTCTCCTCATTCTTTTGAATTCTTGTTTCTTCTTTCTGTTCCAGGTGAATGTTTATTTCCTCCTTTTGTTCTATATCATTGATTGGAAGCCTGGTTTCCTTCCCTTCACTGTTGGTTCCCTGCATATTTTTCTTTATTTTACTTTGTATAGCCTTCACTTCATCCTTTATTTCGTGGCTGTACTCAATCATTTCTCTGAGCATCACCAGTGTTTTGAACTCTGCATCTGATAGGTTAGCTATGTCCGTGTCACTTACTTCTTTTTCTGGAGTTTTGGACTGTTCTTTCATTTGGGCCATGTCTCTTTGTCTCCTCAATCTGGCAGCCTCTCTGTGTTTCTGTATATTAGGTAGAGCTGCTTTGACTCCTTGTCTTTGTGCACCTGTTACATTGTAAGGGGCGGGGCCTTACGTATTCACCAGGGTGGGACAATCTGCTCTGCCGTTTTGTGGCACTGTATGTGGGGGAGGAGTCAGAGAGGGTGCCGTGCTGCTTACTCCCCTCTTGGCCTATTTTCAGTCACTTTCCACACCTCCCGTAAGTGACTGGTACTCTTTTAGCTGCTGCCCTGGTGCTGATTCCCAGAATGGGTAGGTTTGCGTACATCTTAGGACCTTGTGGTTCTTTTAAACAGACTCTCCTGAGAGAGACTGACAGTTTCTTCCACCACCACAACCCCCACTGGATTTTACAGTCAGAGGTTATGAGGCTTTATTTTCCCAGTGCTGGAACCCTGGGTTGAGCAGTTTGTCCCGGGGTTGGGATTGCTCACTCTCCAGTTGTCCCTCTCACCCAGTTTTTATCTGCTGCACATGAATGTGGAACTGCCTGTTTTGCCAGCTACCACCACTGCATTCTCACCATGAATTCTCTGCTCTGGCTGCCTCTCTCCTCCCCTCCTACTGGTCAGGGTGTATGTTTCTTCTTTAACTCCTTGGTGGTCAGACTTTCATAAATTTGATATTTTAGTAGTTCTGGTTTTTGTTGTTGTTGTTGTTGTTTTGTTTTTATATTGGTTGTTATCCTTCTTATGGTAGTGTGAGGAGGCAAAGTGTGTCTATCTTGGTTGAAAGTCCTGTTTCCTAATTTTTGTTTGTCTTTAATCACGTTATCCCAAGTAATTAAAGAATACATTCTCACTGTAAAACTTTTGACTACGAATGAAACAATAATCTTTTGACTACAGATAAAATAATAACCTTTCTTGTGTTGCCAATTACAGTTCCTTCTTAAGATGGTAACCACCAATAACTCTGATAAAAACTTCTCCCTGACTTCTTTCTAATGCATTAAGTTAATGTACGTACATAGAGACATGATGGTTTTGTAGGTAAATTTTAATCTAAGTGATATATATTTTTCTAGAACTGGTATATATTACCAAGACATATTAAGTCCATTTAGAGCTAACTCATTCTGTTATGATATAGTATATCATAGTCAGGATATTCTATAGTTTAATCCTTTACTAATGGACATTTACATGGTTCTACACTTTCTTCTATCATAAACAATGCCTCTTTGTTCAATTGCATTTCTCTAGGCTGTTTCTTAGAAATAGAATTACTTGGGAAAAGACTGAGCAATTTAAATTTTGGTGAATACTGACAAAAAGCTATGCTAATTAATATACCCACAAGCAGGGTTTGTTTCCCAATACACTGGACCATGAAAAATGAAGTGTCTTTCTGATTTGGATTTCCCTGATTACTAGTGAGCTGAGCATCTTTTCCAGTTGCTTTCTTAAAGACTATCAAGATGGATATGAACAGATTTCAGACTGGTCCATAGTAAAGAGTATACTCTTCAGAAGCCAGAGTTGTACCATATGCTCTGAGGGTACACAACAAATGATAACAATTAAAGGACTTGAAATAACTTCAAGAGTACATTTAAGACTTCTGTCTTTGGGAGTACTGCCTGGATTATTCCTGCATCTTCACAGGCAGATGAAAAAATTGCTATTAAATCCTTCTAAAAAGGAAATGTCATGGTTTGTCATGATTAAGCAATTCTGATTTTTAAATTATCCCCTTCCTCAATGAAATTCTGCCACATAGCCAAGCTGGTTTCTCTTGCTGTATTTTATTAATATCTTTTTTATTTTACCTTATCTTACTGTACCTATATCTTTGTTCTATGTGTCTACAGATATACAGGGTTTGGCACAAATAACGCCCCTCTTTATTATAAACTCATTACCATATAATTCTGTAACATAACAATATCACACTCAAGCATACCATATGACATTTTAGGTGAAACATTCAAACTGCTGTCCATCTCATGTGAGACATCCATGTACCTTACTAATCACATTCAAGCAAGCCTTCCATCTACTGGACTTTGTATATAAATCTCTCTCTCTCTCTCTATATATATATATACATATGTCTATTAAATATATATTTATAAATATTAAATGTATTTATATATAAATATATGTTAAATATATGTATTTTATGAGGTTTCAGAAGACCTGGTCACCATGCAGTCTTCATCCGAAATCTTTTCAAGTACTTGAAGGCTATTACTAAGTCTCTTACGACCTCTCTTTTACCTCAGTGAATAAGGGCCTTAACCTGTCCTCAAGAATCTTTTTGCCCATTTTAAACTATATTATTTCCTATATTATTAAATCCTCAGTGTCTCTAATACAAGAAAAAGTAAAGAAAAAAGCATCACCAACCTAGCAAAGAACACTGTCAATATTTTGGCATCTTTCCTACTCTGTACTTTTGGCATTTTATTGAGATATCAGCAACACATTTTTAAGCTTATTTTGGACTACCTATATCTTTAGAACTATCTAGTATAAAGTAGAAATTCTTTGTAAATATTGTAATGGCAATACAGTACTTCAAAATGCACCCTAACTTACCTAATCTTTCTGATACTGTTGCATAATTAAGTTGTGGCTGATTTCTATTTTGAATAACTTCTGTGAACAGCCTTGCACATTTGCCAAATTGATACCTAGAAATACTGTTGGAATTATTTTTTGAATGTTCTATTCCTGCAATAAATAGAATTCAGTATATAGCAGGAGCTTATTATATGCTTATTGCCTTACACAGAATCTCAGTAAAGTTCTTTCCAGAGCTGATATCATTCTTCAAGGAAATAATTATTATTAATGAAGATAATAACCAACAAAATAAGAAATGTCAACAGTATGTCTCTGAATTTACTTTATTATTGTTTAATCTATTATAATTGCCCAATTTCTCCTGTTTGCCCCTCTCCACTCAGCCCATCCTTCTCCTAGTCAATCTTCTCTCCATTGTCCACGTCCATGAGTCATTCATATATGTTCTTTGACTGGTCCCTTCCACTTCCTTCCTCCAGTCCCTCTTCCCTCTTCCCCTCCTACAGCTATCAGTCTGTTCTATGTTTTCATGTTTCTGGTTCTATTTTGCACATTATTTTGTTCATTAGATTCTAGTTATAAGTGAGGTCATATGTTATTTGTCTTTCATTGACTGACTTATTTCTTCTAGCATAATAGTCTCTAGTTTTATCTATACTGTCATGAAAGGTAGGACTTCTTTCTTTATGCTGTGTAGTATTCCACTGTGTAAATGTACCATAGGTTTTTGATCCACTCATGTGCTGATGGGGACTTGGGGTATTTCCAACATTTGACAATTGTAAATAGAACTGCTATGAACATAGGGGTGCATAAGTTTTTCTGAATTTGTGTTTCAGGGATCTTAGGGTATAATCCCAGCAGTGGAATCACTGGGTCATAAGGCAGTTCCATTTTTAATTTTTTGAAGAAATTCTATACTGTTTTCCGCAGTGGCTGCACCAGTCTGCATTCCCACCAACAGTGCACTAGGGTTCCATGTTCTCCACAGCCTCACCAGCACTTGTTGTTTGTTGATTGGTTTATGATGGCCATTCTCACCGGTGTGAAGTGGTATCTCATTGTGGTTTTAAATTGCTAACTGTTTCTCTCTTGCTGCCTTTAAGATTCTGTTTGTCTTCTTTTAAAAGGGATTTATTTATTTATTTATTTATTATTAGAAAGAGGGGAAGGGAAGGAGAAAGAGAAGGAGAGAAATATCGATGTGTGAGAGATGACATCAATCAGCTCCCTCTTACATGATCCCACTGGGGACCTGGCCCAAAACCCAAGCATGTGCCCTGACAGGGAATCGAACCAGTAACCTTCCAGTTCACAGGCCGGTGCTCAGACCACTGAGTCACACCAGCCAGGGCAGATTCTCTCTTTGTCTTTAAATTTTGCCATTTTAATTATGATGTGTCTTGGAGTGGGCCTGATTGGGTTCATCTTGGTTGGGACCCCCTGTGCTTCCTGAACTTGTGTTACTTTTTCCTTCACCAAGTTAGGGAACTTTTCCATCATTATTTTTTCAAACAGGATTTCTATCCCTTGCTCCTTTCCTTCTCCTTCTGGTATTCTTATGATGTGAGTGTTGTTATCTTTCATGTTATCCTGAAGCTCCCTTGAACTATCCTCATTTTTTTTAGTCTTTTTTCATTCTGTTGCTCCCACTCAGTGTTTTTTTTTTTTTTTACTTTTTCTTCCAGCTTGCTGATTCGGTACTCTGCTTCATCTAGCCTGCTTTTAATCCCTTCTAGTGCATTATTCACTTCAGATATTGTATTCTTCATTTCTTCCTGGTTCTTATTCATAGTTTCTATGCCCCTTTTCATGCTGATATAGTTCCCACTAAGTTCCTTATAGTTCCAATAAATCTCCTTGTAGTTTTCACTGAGCTCCTTGAGTATCCTCATAGCCATTATTTTAAACTCTATGTCTCATAGATTGCTTGCTTCACTTTCACTTAGCTTTTTTTCTGGGGATTCCTCTTTTTTTTTTTTTTTTTTTTTGATTGGAGGTTGTTTCTCTGTCTCCCTATTTTAGGTGACTCTTTTTGTTTCTGCATTTCAGATTGTTCTGCTTAGACTCCCCGTCTTTGTGAGTTGGCCTTCTCTGGTAGGAGTTCTGTGGGACTCAGTGGTGCAGTCTCTTTGATCTCCTTATCTGGATGCTCTAGGATTACCTTTTATTCTGTTTATGTGGGCTATTGTGCTGTACTTTGGCTTTGATTATTGATGATTCATTTGTTGATGGGTTCTCCCCTCTGGCTGGCTGACTGAGAGCCACAACCCCCACCACATCTTGTAAGGTGTTGTACAGGTGCTGGCAGAACAAAGCAAAACTACCTAGAAAACTAATCTCACATCAGTAAAAATAACCCCTACTACATCAGCAATATCAACAGCAAATGAGCAAAGATTAATAAAGGTGGAAAGGGATTAAGAATATTATAAGATAGGAAAAAAATATGAGATTACTAAAGGAAAGAAAAATGATTTTGAGATGGAAGAGGGAAGAGAAATAATAAGGGTAGGGAATAGAAACAAGGTGAAGAAAGGGTGAAAATAAAATTTAAAATGTAAGTAAAAAAACAGGGAAGGGAGATGGAAAAATGGAGAAAGAAAAGGGAGGAGTAAAGCCCTGGCTGGCGTAGCTCAGTGGATTGAGTGCAGGCTGTGAACCAAAGCATCACAGGTTCGATTCCCAGTCAGGGCACATGCCTGGGTTGCAGGCCACGGCCCCCAGCAACCACACATTGATGTTTCTCTCTCTCTCTCTCTCTCCCTTCCTTCCCTCTCTAAAAATAAATAAATAATTAAAAAAAAGAAAAGGGAGGAGTATAATATGAAGTGTGAAATAAAATTTAAAAAAATAGTGAACCAATAGGACCAAAATGAAGAAAAACCACAACAGGGTAAATAACAATAACAAATGAGCAAAGATTAATAAAGGTGGAAGGAGAGTAAGAATATTATAGGAGGAAAAAGAATATGTGATGTCAATAGTAAAGAAAATGATTTTGAAAGGATAGAAGGAGGAGAAATAATAAGAGTAGGGAATAGAAACATGGCAAAGAAAGAGAGAAAATAAAATTCTAAACTCAAATAAGCAAGGGCAGGAGGAAGGCAAATGGAGTAAGACAGGGCAGAGTAACCTACGAGGTTTGAAATTAAAAAAAAAAGTCAACAAATGGGAATAAAATTGAAGAAAAAGAGCAATAACCACAATATCCATGCCAAAAAAAAGCAACGATGAATAAAGGTGGAAAGAAAATAAGAACATTATAAGATAAGGAAAAAGAATGTGAGCTGATGACCATTGTGAAGCATCCTGGGTACTCCTTGGCTTCAAAACTTCATATCAAGTAATATTCCTCTGATTGTTAAGGTTATTTGTTGGAAGATCAGCTGAAAATTGGAGTTGGGGGCAAGAGGAAGTGGACTCAGCTTCCACCTACCTGGCTGCCATCTTCAGTTCTCCAGTTTTCAAGAACATTTTAAGCAGCATATGTTTTCTTTCCATTGAGAATCCTTGCACTTGCCAAATCAGGATGACTGACACTCATAATTTGCAATGTCCTAAATTCCAAGAGTAGTTTTTCTTTTTGATTGCTATATGATGGTTTACCTAATTACTTTTTTCAAGTTGCAGTTTTTGATGTTTAATTTCAAAATCAATTTAAGATGTCTTGAGCTCCATTAATATACTGCAATATTGCTTTACTCATTTTCTTGTGAAGCACTTACTTTAAAAAATGCATCATTCTAATGATTTTAAATTACTCTACAGTGCACATACCAATTTATGACTATTACAAATTTTACATTTTTTCCCCAAAGCACTTCAGTTTTAAAGATATTCAGTATTTGGAGATGGAATGAGAATTAAAAGTTATTTAAAAAGGGTATGAATACAATTTACAGCCTTTAAAATTCTCTACCCTCTCTGTTGTAGAATGCAGCCTAGGTAAACAAAATCTTAAGTGCTCAATGGTCAAGAAAAAAAGCCTAGCATGAGGGCATTATTATTAAATAATTTTCTTTATGTTCAAATGAATGACAATATTACATAAATGGACACAAGTTCATAGTGTGTAAGTACAGCAACATGTGAATGTGTACAAGTATGCACGGTTGTGTGAGTGCCCAAGCATGTGTCTGACTGCATGCATGAGTGTGCAATAGTGCATACTAATAGTGCATAGATATGTGAGGCTGTGGACATACCTATATGTGTGAAAGTGCAAGAATCTGAGTATTTGTAGGTGCATGAGGGTGTAAGTATCTGCACATTTGTGCATTTTGGTGACTGCATGTGCAGAAATGTGTTTGTGTGAGTGTGCAAGTATGTGACTTTCTGGTTTAAGTACATGCTTAGAGATGAAATGCTACTTGAGCTTTTGTTTAGGCAGCACATAGAGCATGCTCTAGAATGATTTTACAAGCCTTTGCATAGAAGGGAGGAAATGTACCTCTACCCCCAACTGTATCTACAACACATTCATATAATATTTGCATAAATACGCACACAATTTATATCTTCCTTGAAATTTACAAAAAGAGCAATATTCAAATTTTATCTCAGGGTTTTGCACCTGGTTCTATCACTGTGATAGATGTAAATCAGCTGCCAAAGTTGGGGAAACCTTCCTTTCCCCTTGCTTAAAATAATGTTTTGATGACTTTATTCTCTCAGGATTCCTCATTCACAGTGACACGTGTCACTATCCCAGTGATTGGGATTAATATTTAAAAGACTAATTTACATCCATTTCCACACCCAAGACCACCCTTAAAGTCATAGAGGGCATCAGGCACTTTCTGGGACCAGGCCAATGCCCTTTCACTGGTACCTTTCTCTGTTGCTGGTTAAAGCATGGCGCTCTAGAAGGTAGAGGTAGAAGGCAAAGCCCTAGGGGCCAATGCTACCATGTAATGACTGCCAGGTTCAGTGCTGGAATCTTTACATACAATATCTCATTTAATCTTTAGCACAACCTTGCAAGGTAGTGTTAATTCCATTTTTCAGATGAGGTGCTGTGGTTCAGAGGTTAAATGAGTTGTTTAAGGTCATATGGCTAATTAGAGGTGAGGCTGACATCACATTCTGTTCTAACTCTAAACTGTGTTCTTTGCACTACGCTGTGCTGAACCTTTTTGATTGAATGTGAAAGTATGACCTTTACAGAATTTATGTCTTCCCTCACTGAGCACGGGGTTTATTTGGCTGCCTGCTACTCTCTGCCCCTCAATTGCCTTCTCTAATGATGCCTAAAAACTTGATTGATAGCAAGTTCATGTCTACCTTAGAGGCAATGAATAAATTCATGAACCATATTCCCGATGTTAAGCCTCACTATATATTTATTTTAAAGTATACTGGCTTGATTAAACCTGTTACTGCCTGTGGAATAAAAACTATTTACAGAATAACTACTATGTGCCAGAGGTATCGCACCCATTCTACAGAGATGGACATGAGAGCTTCAAGAACTGAGGTAACTTGCTTTTGCTTAAGACTGCATAACCAGAACCAGCCAACTCTACAGCCCTCCTGACAGTCCCGGATATGCTTCTTTTTTGACAAGGTCTGGGTAAGTCACTGTATCTAATCAAGCCTCATTTTCTGCATTCATAAAGTGGGAAAAACAGTGCTCTCACTGCAGGACTGTGGCAAGGATGAGACGCTATACAGAAAGCACTTTGAACATAATAAATGTTTAATACATCATAGTGGTGATCTGAGTCATTACAAGTTAAAGATGAGTATGAGCTCTGGCAATACATAAACTTAGCTCCAAAAGTGCTGCCTCCTTCTGGCTATGCGATCCAAGGCACACTGCTGAATTCCTCTAATTTTTTATTTCCTCATCTATAAAATGACGATAGTATTGTATAGCACTGTTACCCAAAGTATGTTCTAAAGAACACAGATATGAAGAAATGTTAAGCAAAGCCTGGGTTTCTTGCTCCAAGTTTTATCGAAAAGTCTGCCAGACAGCTTTCCTCTTGCAAAGATTTTTTAGAATCTGGAATAGTAGAATGTGATTTATGAATTTCCAAGAGGGAGCTAATACATGTATTTCTGCTTTTATTTTATCACTACAGAATGTTTTTTGTTTGTCTATAAAATTCTGCAGGAAAAAGTTGTAAAAATACTTTGGATTCTGACTTATGATAAAGATTAAATGGCTAATATTTGTAAAGCACATATATAGTAAGGACCCCATAAACAAATGTGACATTGTCATCACCAGCATTACTACTGTTACCCTAATCATCATTATGGTCATTAATAAGCCCCTGCATGAGACAGATTATCTAGGTCAGAAAAGGTATGTCTAATACATTCCTAGAAATAGGGGTGCACAAACTTTGCAGCCAGAGGTTTTTGTCAGCCAGATTAGGATGAGCTAGTTCAATGGAGGTAACGACATTGGGTGTATTTATTTATATTAAGTACATTCCTTAGAATCACCAAAGGGTCCTCTGATGGCTAAGATTTTTCTGGAACATCCCAGGCTGGAATTCCACAGGCAGAAACCCTGTATGTTGCACTGCCCTTTCTAATTGCTTTTAATGTGTCCATGAGCCCCTGGTTTTACACCACCACAGGTATCTTCCCATACATGAGTTTTGCCAAAACAGTAACAACTACAAAAGTTGACAGAGGTAAGGTGAACTGCTACTGAATGTCTGCCTTGTATAACTAGACTATCTTTCTTTTGGTCCTGATTCAATTCCCTGGCAATCTGGAAATGATTTGCCGTTGCCCTTGTATATCTCCTGTCAAGGTGCACACAGTTTGCTTAGATATATGGTCCTTTTAAAATCATCTTTAAACTTTTATCCATTCTCTGCTCCTTATGGTGGAGTTAATCACATCTTAGGAGCTGAATTCTGGGATGGTGGTGGATCCTTTTGCTTTCTACCAGAAGTCTTCAGGGACTATGTGGGTTACTTCCCCATAAACCAATCTTTTAGAGAGATATATTTTTAGAGAGAGATGTATTACCCACGAGGAAATTTCCTCACATTTAAAAAATGTATTTATGCATCAAATCTGCTGGTACTGAAGGGAAAGATGTGGGATAAATCTATAAGAAACTGTGTCTGTATCTAGCTTGGATGCAAACATTATAGATTTTATTTGCTATATAAGACTGGGATTAGCTTCTAATTTCTACCATGCTAAAGATGGATATCATGAAAAAGGCAGAAATCAATAATTTCTTCACTATTTGAACCCTGGACATACAATTCCAGAGCTTGTTTGCATTTATGTTTGGACTAACAATGCAAAGAGGCTGAGAAGAATGAGATGGACTGAGGCTTTTACACTCTGGTAGTAATCCACTGATTCCCAATGACCCTATCAACCCTCCCCGCCTGTGTCTCAAGTAAGGGCCATCTCCTCTTCCATTATGAATGGACTGATGGTGATTAAAATGGATATACTCTCTGTCTCTACATTCCTAGAATCTAGTTTGACATGAATGTTGGACATCAGACAACAAATAAAAAGTTTGGTCAGGTTAATGTGGTGACATTCATAAGAATAAAAACAGCCATTTGGATATTTATCAAAACCAAATTCAGTTTATAAAAAGCTTAGTGCTATTTAAAAACTCAGATTTAATAACTTTGGGGAAAGATCTGAATTTGGTTGTCCTAGCCCATAAAGAGGCCAAGCTCTGTAATGGTTCCATAAAGCATGAAATAGAATAACAGGTCACATGCCAACTGACAACTTACTGATCCTGGGCCTCTGTCTACATCCTAGTAATTCTCCCTTCTATAGCACACTTGATTTTTAAAAAACACTCAAGTTAAATAAAGCACCTGAAGAAGATTTCATGGCCTAAGAACTATGCAAGAACCACTCTGCATAACAAGCTGTAATTCTTGCTAGTTTGTTTATTATCTCTATAGATATTCCAGCAGGGTCCAGAGTGCTGTAACTCATTCTATGACAAAAAACAAACAAACAAACAAACAAAAAACAACACTTTATTCCATCCACATTATAAACCTATTACTTTATTAGACATTTTATCTAAAATATATGCTGGTTTCCTTCTTGAGAGATCAAAAGCCTGGCTTTTCGGGCCTATATTCTATATAAGAAATAGGCTACCCTTAGGAATTTAATTATTCTACCATTGGTCTACATTTGTATTCTTTATTGTATCTTGTAGAATTCTTGAGTATTAATGACTTGATATTTCTCTTGTCTTAGGAAATATAAGCATTCTTTTATACTTCCTTGTGATGGTTTTATTGTCATAAATTAAAAGTAGATTTAATAATGGCTAACTCTTCTGTCTTCTTATCATCAAAAAGAATTGTTGGGACAATTATACTAAAACTCAAATCATTTCTGGTAGACATTCTCCACATACAACTGATGTTGTCAATAATTCTATTCTACAAGTTTACTTGTTCATTTATCTTGGTATTGCCACACGATCAGTTTAATTTGGAAGAAACATTTGGTTATAGTTTCCAGGCTAGACTTAATACTGCCATATGTTGGTGCAATTCTGTCTAGTACAAATATAATGTGAGATTCATATGTAAGACACATAAATAATTTAAATTTTTAGTAGCCACATTAAAACTTTTAAAAATATGGGAAAATTAATTTTAATACATTTTATTTAACATGATATTTCCAAAGTAGTATCATCTCAACATGTGATCAATATAAAATCTAATGAGATACTTTAATTTGTTTGCCACACCAAATTTTGAAGAGGTGAAGTGTGTCACTGGCCTCAATGTAAAAACAGTTCCATTGAGCTGTGGATTTGTCTTTATGTTGAGAAGATATAAATAGTGCCTTGTTTTGTTGGTTGGGAGCCAGAAAACTACAGTGAAATTTAATGTTATTCAGCTGTGCACATGTCTTCCTTAAGTAAAGATTACATTTCTCAGCTTCCTTTGGTTCTACCTGTGCTCAAATGACTTAGTCATTGGTCAATTAGACACAAGTGAGTGTTCCAGGAGTAGCTTCAATGGAGTATCTGTAAAAGAGAGGGGACAGGCCCTTCCTTCCCTGTGCCCCCACTCCTAATATCTTCATCTTGACTGGAATAGAGATGTGGTGGCTGGAGCTCTGGCTGCCACTGTATACTATGGGAGTGAGGGTCTCATGCTAGGAGTAGTAGAGATGTGAGCTAGATGAAGCTTTCTTTCTGGAGTCAGCACACAAGCCTTGGCCTGCTTATCTCCATATCTCTTTTGTGTGAGAGAAATTCACACTTGCATATTACTTAAGCTACTCCTATTTTTTTTTTTGTCCCTGAGGGAGGTATTTCCTATTACTGACTCTAATCTTAGTTGACACACCAAGAATATAAATTTTCCTTGAATGTGATTTTATAATAAATAGCAGGACTTACAGTAAAGAGAGAGAGCAACTACTTTTTAGCCAACTTTTCAGTAAAACATCTATTTTACAAACATATGAAAAACACCAAATGGGTAGGGACAAAAGAAGGCAATGACTTTGGAGTAGAAAGAATTGTCATTCTCTTTTAAATTAACTGAGCTTTACAATGTCTAAAAATGAATTTCTTTAAAAACAGTTACTAATTTATCTTCTACTTACAAAAGATGTCTTTGAAATTTCTGTTTGCAATGAGAATTGAAATATAATGACAATATAATAAGCTACCATTATTATAATTTAATGTCTACTATCAGAGAAGCACTAAGCTAGGTGTTTTACATATATTATCTCATTTAACCCCTACAATTACCCTACACAGTAAGAATTATTTTCCAATTTTACAGGAGAGGCTCAGAGAAACCAAATAACTAATTCAAGGTCACACAGTAACTTAGAAACAGAGCTGGGATTTGAGTTCATTTCTGCCTGAATTTTCATATGCTGAATCTCTGGCAGTTTTCATAACATTCTGATAGTCAAGTTAGAGATGCTGGGGTCCTGCCCTATATATGTGCAATGTCAATATTCTAGAGAGTCAGTGGAAAGTTGACATTTGTTAAGCTCGAACAAAGCTCTCTGAATGGTGTACTGGACAAAAGGCTGAAATCACAGATCATGAGACTTGCCTTCCATATTAACTATGTGCCTAATAATCTGCGTGACCTTACAGAAGTCATTCAAACTTCTGGGCCTCGGTCTTCTCAGCTATAAAAGGAGGAAGCAGAATAAGGTGATTCCTAAGATCTAATCTAGTGCCACTATCCCATGATTACGTTAAGGAATATGTCAAAGAAGAAATGAACAAAGGGAAGACTTGAAAAATAAAGTAGGCAATAATATTTAGAGTGCTGTAACTTTCATGGCTTGACATGCAGAATGCAATTTAAAAATTGAACGGGCCTATGAAGGAGTGTGGGAAGCTTTTCTGATTGTTGAAACTGCTTACTCTTTTTTTTCTTTTTCTTTTTTTTTTATTTAAATGAATGTTCAAGTACAGTTTTCTCCCCCTTACTCCCAATCAAGCCC
>PVIA01007375.1:0-84110 GCA_004024845.1 Tonatia bakeri | reverse complement strand
TTGAAAAGAATGTGTACTTTGCTTCTCTGGGATGAAAGGGTCTATGTATATCTGTTAAGTTCATTTGATCTAGGTGATCTAGGGCATTGCTCAATGCCCCGATACCCTTGCTGATATTTTGTTTGGAAGATCTGTCCATTGTTGACAGTGGGGTGTTACAATTCTCCAGTGTAAGTGTGTTGCTGTCTATATCTTTCTTTTTTTTATTTGGTATGGAATTTATTTTTCTGCCTATACACTCGCAGGGTTTTTTTTTTCTTTGTCTTGGCTTTCAAATATTTTTATAGTAATATGTTTATTTTTAAATTATTTTATTGTTGTTCAATTACAGTTATCTGCATTTTACCCCCATTGCTCCCCCCACCCCAACCTAACCCACCTCTCCCCTTGCTTCCACCCTTCCCCTTGGTTTTGTCCATGTGTTCTTTATAGTAATTCCTGAAAGCCCTTTCCCTCATTATCCCCTCCTCCCTCCCCTCTGGTTACTGTTAGATTGTTCTTAATTTCAATGTCTCTGGTTATATTTTGCTTGCTTTTTTCTTTTGTTGATTATGTTCCAGTTAAAGGTGAGATCATATATTTGTCGCTCACCACTTTGCCTATTTCACTTAGCATAATGCTCTCCAGTCCCATCCATGCTGTCTCAAATGGTAGGAGCTCCTTCTTTCTCTCTACTGCATAGTATTCCTTTGTGTAAATGTACCATACTGTTTTGATCCACTCATTTACTGATGGGCACCTTAGGTTGCTTCCAGCACTTGGCTATTGTAAATTGTGCTGAGTCCTCCAAAATTTTCCTCATATATTTGGGTGCTCCTATGTTGACTCTATGTTTACAATGGTTATATCTTCTTGATGGATTATTTCCTTGAGTATTATGAAGCGTTTTTCTGTGTCTCTTCTATGGCCTTTGTTTTGAAGTCTACTTTGTCTGATATAAGTATTGCTACCCCAGCTTATTTTCCATGTCCATTTGCTTAGAATATTGTTTCCAATCCTTCACTTCAGTCTGTGTAGGTCCTTTTTTCTGAACTAGGTCTCTTGTAGGTAGTATATGTGCAAGTCATGTTTTCTCATCCATTCAGCTACCCTGTTCTGACTAGAGCACTTAATCCATTAATATTTAAGGTTATTAGTGATAGGTACTAATTCATTTTTCCCACTCTGTACCTGTGTTCCTTTCTCTCTCTTTTTCTTTCTATTCTTAAAGCAGTCCCTTTAGCATTTCTTGCACTGCTGGTGTGGTTGAGGTATATACTTTCAACCTTCTTTTGTCTAGGAAACTCCTTATTTCACCTGCCATTTTAATTGAAAATTTTGCTGGATAGAGTAGTCTTGCTTGCAGGCCTTTGCCTTTTATACTTGGAATATTTCTTGCCATTCCCTTTGGTGTGTAGTGTTTCTTTTGAGAAGTCAGGTGGTAGCCTTATTGGAGCTCCCTTGTATATTACTTCCTGTTTCTCTTTTGCTGCCTTTAAGATTCTCTCTTTGTCTTTAAAATTTGGCATTTTAATTATGATGTTTCTTGGAGTAAGCCTGTTTGGATTCATCTTGATTGGGAACATCTGTGCTTCCTGAATTTGTGTGGCTTTTCCAACCCTGGATTGGGGAAGTTTTCTGTCATTATTTTTTCAAACAGGATTTCTATCCCTTGCTGCTTTTCTTGTCCTTCTGGTATTGCTATGATTCGAGTGTTATTGCTTTTCATGTTGTCCTGCAGTTCCCTTAAGTTATCTTCATAGTTTTTTAGTCTTTTCTCATACAGCTGTTCTACCTGGGTATTTCTTTCTACCTTGTCTTCTGACTCAGTAATTCGGTTCATTTCTTCATCCAGCTTTCTTGTAGTTCCTTCTAGTGTATTTTTTATGTCTCATATTATATTCTTCACTTCTCCCTGGTTCTTGTATATAGTTTCTATTTCCTATTTCATACTGTTGTTTTTCATACTCAATTCCTTGTAGTTGTCTGTGCAGTCCTCAAGCATCCTTAAACCATTCTTTTGAATTCTATATATGATAGTTTGCTTGTTTCCATGTCATTTAGTTCTTCTACTGGGAATCTTCCCAAAAATAGGCCTTTTAATTGCTGGTTATTTCTTTGTCTCCCATTTTAATTGACATTTTTTTGTTTGTTTCTGAGATTCCAGATTCCAGTTTCTGCTTTGCCAGCTGTTTTCATAGGGGGAACTGCTGTGGTGGGAGTTCTGTGGGACTTAGTAGTGATGTCCCCTTGATCCCCTTGCCTGGATACTCTATGGTTGCCCTTTTTCCATTTGTTTGGGCTCTCTTGTGGTAGGTTTTACCTGGTGGTGGCTCCTTTGTTAGTGGGTTCTCCCCTCCAACAGGTTTACTGATATTCACAACTCCCACCTTGTTTTGTATGTTGTTGTACAGGTGTTGGTTAACAAAGCAGTATTACCAGAACACCAAATGTACACCAGCAAAACACCCCTACCACATCAGCAGTCTCAAGTACAATAGAAGTAAAATTAATAAAGGTGAAAAGAGAATGCAGATACTATATGATATGACAAAGGGAATATGAGATGACTAAAAGGGGGAAAATGTGTGGTAAGAAGGACGAGAATTGATAAAATTGATATAGAAGCTAGATGAAAATTTACAAAGTATGTATAACACAAAAGGACTATGGGAACAATGGGGTAAGAAAGAGGAAGTGTGTACTATGAAGTTTGAGGTAAAATTAAAAAGGTACTGGACCAAAAAGAGCAAAGTTGCAGAAAACCCAAAGCAGAATTTCTGGCAACAACAGTTGGATGAATTTTAATAAAGGTGGGATGGGAATAAGAATATTGTAGAAAAGTGAGAAGTGAATATAAGGTGTCTACAATAAAGAAAACTGATTTAGAGAGGATGGGGGAAGTTAACTTATAAGAGTAATGCGTAAAGTCCAATAGAGACCAAGAAAAAAGAAAGAAAGAAAAAAGAGGAAAAAAGAAAGAGAAAAAAAGGGAAAGAGGAAACAATGAAATAAAATTACTTACTCAAGTGATTATGGGCAAGTTGAAGGCAAAATGGAGTAAGACAGAGCGAGAGCATTCTATGGGATTTAAAACAAACAAACAATGAACAATAGGAGTTCCTTTAGAGAAGTACAATAATCATGATATTTCACGCAACTAGCCACTGATTATAAAAGGAGAAAAAGAAATAAAACTCTTATTAGAAGGGAAAAAGAATGTGAGCTGACTTTAGAAAGTAGAGCACTTGTGTGAGATTAGATAGAGGAAAAATAGTGAGAATAAGGGATAGAAACCTGGCACAGTGTGAGAGAAAATGAAGTTAACTGCAACAGTAATAAAGCTCAGGAAGATGGCAAAATGGATAAGACCATGGAAGGGAGCCATGTGGGTTTTAGAATAACAAACAGTATGATAATAAATATATAATCTAAATAAAAAGAGTGAAAAGTAAAAGACCAAGTGTAGTGTATTATTGGAATAGAAGAGAAATGAAAGAAGAAAAAATGTAATATGAAAGACAGAATAAAGAAAAATAATCAAACAATGAAATCTAACAAACAAACAAAAAACTAATTAAATGGAAAAAAGAAGAAAAAACTTGCAAGCTCTGAAAGAAAGCAAAGTGAAATTTGTTTCAGTCATTAGTGTTTGCCTTCTGACTTCTTTCCGGATCTGTCTCTGATTTTCTCACAACTCCAGGTCTCATGGTATTACTCTTGGGGGAGAAAAAAAGCCTCCTGCTGACCTCAAGCCTGTCTAGCAGTTAAAGTCAGCAGAGAGCTGTGTAGCCCACACTTTCAACTCTGTGTCTATTTTCCAGGCTGGTGCCAATAATCTACCTCAGTTGCAACCCTTTGATCAATCATGAGGTGCACTGAGTGGGAGCAAATCATACCCACACTCCTCCCTCTTCACTGGTCTGGGGCCAGTGTGCATGAGGTCCCTGTGCAAGTGAGGCCTCTACACAGCAGCTAAGATGTTCTTTTGAGAAAAGACCTGCTGGGTGCTGCCTGCCACTCCTAACAAGCACCTGCATTCCCACACAGTTCAACTCCCTGAGCAGCCCTGAGTCTATCTGTGTCACAGGCAGTCGTGGCCCTTTTCCTTCCCCAGATCCAAGTGCCACCTGGCTTCCCAATTTCTCTGGTACCATCCCAGCCAGTGACTGTCACCTCAGCCAGGGTACACTGCTGGTTTTGTGTCTCTTACTGCCTTTTTATCCCCCCAGTGACTTTAAGCATCCAGGTCTCTTCTGGTGTGGGTCTGAGACTTCTCCACTCTGGGAGGTGATGGAGCTGCTAGGTTGCTATCACTAATCCAGCTCTCCTCCAACATTCCTGTGTCAGCCACAGTCTCCAGTGAAAGGCCTGGAGACCTTCCTGTCAGCCTACAAAATCTCTTCATTGCCCACTTTTAAGTGTCCTCTGCACTCTCTGCCTTCCAAACTTCATATCAGCTGGGATTCTGTTGGCTGTTCACTCTGTTCTTCAGAAGATTGACTAAGTGTCCCAGTAGGGTGCACAAGAAAGTGGCTCAGGTCCCACATACCTTGCTGCCATCTTCCCTATTCCCAAATTATTTACTATTAAATAAAATACTATAATGACCATACTTGCACATTACTTTTTATCTAAATGCTCAATTATCCTCTTAAGATAAACATCTACAAATGAAATGCTCAATTTAAAGAGTATGCACCTTTTAAAAGCTTTAAAATACATGTTGCCAAGTTTACTTCAGTAAATTTTTGCATTAATTTACATTCCCAGCAGCTCTGTATAAGAACATTGTCTCTTTTTTCATATCCTAGCTGGCAGTGAGTACTCCTTTTCTTCTTTGCTTTAATATTTCTTATCTGATATGTAAAAAAAATGTATTTTTCTTTTTTAAATCTTTTACAAGTCCTTTAAACTTTAAAAAGTCATTGATTTTAGAGAGACAAGGGAAAAGAGAGAGAGAGAGAGAGAGAGAGAGAGAGATTTATTCTACTTATTTATATATTAATTGGTTGATTCTTGTATGTGCCCTGACTGGGAATCGAACCCAACACCCTGGCATATCAGGACAACACTCAAACCAAGTGAGCTACCCAGCCAGAGACCTTTTAAACTTTTAAGAGAATACAGGAGATGTGATTACAAAATTTATATGCTACTGAGAAGTTATGGGGATCATTTTATAAACAAGTAAGGACCTGTTAACTTTAGATGTTAGTAGTCACAAATTTGGTCATTTATTCTTCTTTATTGGTATAAATTTACTTTGATTCAGCTAGCCCCATATACCATGTGGCCATATGACTATGGAGTAATCAACATAGAAAAAGCATTAAAATAAGACAAAAGAAAATACAAAGTTTTAAAGAATCTGCTCTAGTCACCTCAGTGAAGGTTCATATAGTTGAATTTTAATCTTTACAGAAATATTCCAGAGAGGGATGAGTAAACATAATACTGAAAAATTTCAGCCCTTTCTGGTGTAGCTCAATGAACTGAGTGCTGGCCTGGGAATCAAAGGATTGCCGGTTTGATTCCCAGTCAGAGCTCATGCCTGGGCTTTGGGCTGGGTCCTCAGAAGGGGGCTCTCAAGAGGAAACCATGCATTGATGTTTCTCTCCCTCTCTTTCTCCCTCCCTTCCCTTCTCTCTAAAAATAAATAAATAAAATCATTTCTAAAAATTTCATGACCTGCGCCCAATTCAGAGTGTGGTTGAAGGAGTCAAGTCATAAGCAAACCTGGTCAAAGCCCAAGTCTAAACCCTTCCTTATTTAACCTGAGTTCGGAAAAACTGCTAGACTTTGCAATGATTCTCAATTCTCCACTGGGTGTAGAGGTGAAGAGGAAAAACAAAAGGATTATAAAAATGTAGAACTAATTGTCACTAGCAATAAATAGAAATTTAATCAAATAGAAGACCAATTGGAAAATCAATAAGACACGAGGGAGTGAGAGATGGAAGAAATCACATCTGAAAACACTAAACTTCTCCAAATGCAGAGTCCTTAACTGAAGGCTGCCTTCCACTTGGCCTTTTAATTCTTCTTTTTGGAATGGTAGAAATATTCCTTAATAGAAAAATGGAAAAGGGGAAAAGAAACCTGGTCGACTCTTTCTGACACACGTTAAGAGTTAATGCCTCACAATGAACAGGTTAAGCTATCTGATGTGCTAAGTTATCTCTCACTAGAAAGGTACATGAGAAGTTACAGGACATTTAACCAGATCTTGTAAGACGAGACAAAGTCCACATTTGGCAACCAATTCTGCTTACAAACCCAGATGGTTCCTTCCTTTCACTACCTTCGCTCCTTTAGTCTGTAGAAAATTCAACTCTCAAATTGTTTCTCTCTAGGAAAGAAAACAATTGCCCAAGTATAATGGGAGTTAAAAAAACTCATCCAAAATATATCAACAGAAATAAATGGACTGGTTAGAACTATTCATTTTTAGTCTATGACCATACCACCTTGGACATACCCAATCTCATCTTATCTCAAAAGTTAACTAAGCAAGGTCAGACTTGGTTAGTACTTGGATGGTAGAGCTGTCCATTCTCAGTATAACTAAGATTAAAAAGTATTAAGGTATATATGTAAAGATTCTATGTAAGAGGATGGAGGAAGAATGAAAAAGATAGCAAGCAAAACAAATAAAGATTTTGTTCCAAAGGAAATAAAAAAACACAATTTATCCAGAAAATTTTTATTGTTATATTGATTAAATAGAATGCAACTTGATAAAATAAGAGCTCAAAATTAGATGAAAAACACAAGAATGAAACTTAAAATTGAAAGGAATGGTATAAAGCCAAAGAAATAGTTGAGGACTAAAACATGGGTATTGAATTATGATATAGTGTAGAAATAGCAAGTAGCTGGGCAGCCAGAGATGAAAATCAAATATAGCTGTCATCCTTGAAGCAGAAATCCCAACTGGAAGTGGAAATGTAATCAGAGACATTATTTCAAAAAATCAGGAACTACAGATCAAAATGTCATGTTGCACTTTAAAAAATTGATACAAAAGGATCAACATTTAGTTATTCTTGTTATGTTATTTAATTTTGAGGACCAAAGATAATTAGTCACCCAAGCAGAAAAAGTAAGAAGAGAGAATAAGGGAGGCCTCAAAGTTCTCCACAGCAACATTCACTTGACAAAGAACCAATGTTACATTTTTACAGTACACAATGTTAGATTTACAAAGATAAGCCAAAAGTCTTTATTTAACTGTGACAAAGATTGCTAGTTTTTCAAAAATACCTGTTCTTACATAATAATAATATTTTTAATTTAGCATATAGGTATAAAGCTAAACCATATCTGGCTGACCCTGTTTCTTAGAGCTGGGCATGACTATAAAACTAAGAATAAGTATTGGCCAGTGAGATGTGAGCAAAAGTGTCATATCTCATTCTAGAGTATGTACTTCAAGGCATGGAACACACCCTGTCTTTTTACTTTTCCTCCTTTCTTACTGTCTACAATGTGGTCATGATATTGGGATTCATTTTGGGTTGAATTGTGTCTTCCCACAGAATATGTTCTTATAAAAAACATAAGAGTAAATCATAATTATCTTGGATTTAGAAAAAAATTCTTAGAAATAACACAAAATCATGAGCAATACAAGAAAAAAAAAGATAAATTGGATGTCACCAAATTGAAAAACTTTTCTGCAAAGGACATTACCAAAAAAGTGAAAATACAGCCTAAAGAATGAGATAAAATAAGTATAAATCACATATCTGATAAGCTCTAGTATCCATAACATACAAAGAACTCTCATAGCTCAACAAGAAAAAGACAAACAACCAACTTTTTTAAATGGGCAAAACATCTAAACAGACATTGATCCATGGAAGACTTAAAAAATTGCTAGAAGATATATGAAAAGATCCTCAACATCATTAGTCATTAGGAAAATGTAAATCAAAACAACAATAAGATACGAATTCATACCCACTAGGATGGCTATTAAAAATCATGGGAAATAAAAAGTGTTGACAAGGATGTGAAGAAACAGAAACCCTAGTTTTTTGCTGGTGGGAATATAAATTGGTTTAGTAGATGTAGAAAAAACAGTTTGACAGTTTCTCAAAAGGTTAAAAATAAAAAATACCACATGACCCTGAAGCCCACTTGAAAGAATTAAAAACTCAAACGAGTATATGTACACACATATTCACATCAGCACTATTCATAACAGTCAAGAAGCAGAAACAGCTTGTATGTCCATCAGCAAAATAATGGAAAAATAAAATATGGTATACACACACAATGGATATTATTCAGCCAGAATAAGAAAGTATTGATACATGATATAATGGGGATGAACCTCAAAAACATTATGTTAAGTGAAAGAAGCCCAGTGTAAGAGATCACATGTGATATAATTTTATTTATATAATATATCCAGAACAGATAAATCCAAAGAGAGAGAATGTAGGCTAGTAGTTGCTAGGAGTTAGGGGGAAGGGGAATTGAGAAAAACTGTTTAATGGGTAGGGAGTTTTATTTTGAAATGCTGGAACTGTTTTTGAGCTCAACAGAAGTGGTTGTTGCATATCATGAATGTGCTAAACATCACCAAATTGCTCACTTAAAATGCTTAATTTCATGTGAAATTCACCTCAGTATAATATTTTTAAATTTTTTAAAAAAGAAATATTTAAGTTCTAACCCTGGGAACTTGTTGAATGTGATCTTATTTAGAAATAGGATCTTCACAAATGTAATCAAGTTAAAATAAGGTCAAGATGGATTGGACAAGCCCTAATCCAATGACTGGTGCCCTTATAAAAAGAGAAGAATTTGAATACCGACAGAAGGAGGAGGCCATGTTATAACTGAGAGAGAGATTGAAATGCATGGATCTGAAAGTCAAGGAATGCCAAGGATTGCTGATAACCAGCTAGGAAAAAGGCAAGAATTCTTCCCTAGAGCATTAAGAGGGGACATGGCACAGCAGACGCCTTGAATTCAGACTTCTAGCTTCTGGAACTGTGAGATGCTAGATTTCTATTGTTTAAGCAAGAAGTACAGAAAAGATGTGTAATGAAAACTTTAATGGACTGAATAAAAGAGACAGCATTTTAAACTGTTTAAATGCAACTAAAACAAATAATGCCATTTTGAAATGCTGTTAAGTGAAAAAATAAAATTACAGGCATCAAAATTTACAGATGGCAAATTCACAGAGTGCCTATGAAGCATAACAGAAATAATGTGTCTTAAACAAAAATAAGCTTTTGCATATTTCAGTTCCACCTGTAACACTGCTACTCATCATGTTAAGTACATGACTGAGAACTTAACAAGAGGTATGTGAAATGTTAAATTATTTGTGCTGCCTTCTATTTTTTAGATATAAATGTAGAGGTAAAGGGTAATTTTTTTTTAAATCTTTAATTTTTCCCTGGCTGGTGTAGCTCAGTGGATTGAGCACGAACCTGCAAACCAAAGGGTTGCTGGTTTGATTCCCAGTCAGGGCATATGCCTGGGTTGTAAGCCAGGTACCCAGTAGGGGGCGCATGAGAAGCAACCACACATTGGTGTTGCTCTCACTCTCTTTCTTCCTCCCTTCCCTTCTTTTTAAAAATTAATAAATAAAATCTAAAAAAGTTTTTAATTTCAAACTTTATGAAAATGAGTTTATACTATTTAATATCTTCAACTCATATTTTATGTATAATTTTTATTTTATTTTAATTGTTGTTCAAGTACAGTTGTCTGTCTTTTACTCCCATCCCAGCCCACACCCCCAGTCCTCCCCACCTCCCTCCCATTTCCACTTCCCCTTGTTTTTGTCCATGTGTCCTTTATACTTTCAATTCATATTAATAATATAAATCAATAGACACGTAAAAGGTAGAGCAAAAGTAAGTTTACATTTGTGAGTATGTGAAACAGTTTATTACTGCATTATCATTTATTAATTATTGTATTATTTTCTAAACAAACAACTATAAACCTACTTTTGCTCCATCCTGTAAAAAAGTTGTTGATGCACATTATAATAATATCCCAGAAATAAAAAAAAATAATTAAAAATGCTACAAATAACTCAGGACTAGTAAACCTAAATATAAAAAATGTGCTGATTCTATCCACACTCTTTATACTCTTAAATGGATCAGTTCAATGTCATTAAGATGTCTATGTCTGTGTCTTCCTCTGAGGCAGTTCACCCAGGCCTCTAGACTACCCTCAATGAATTCCAAAGTTCCCTTCTTTCCCCATTCTTGCTTTACACAACCCCAATAAATGACTTCTGTTAGAGCAAGGGTTCTCTACCTGGTGCCTATGAACATAGGAGTGATTCCATCTTTATTTTAACTAAACCCTAACTGAAATTTAGCCTTTCCTTTTATATGAATGGAGGCCAACAATATTAGGAGTAGATGTGACTTTGTCACCAACAGAAATGACAGATATTTAAGATCATAGTACAATTGTTGAAGATGGCTTTAAATCTTCAGAATTAGACCAGCTGCTAGATCTTGTTGCATAATTAACTGAAAAAAACATAATACTCTATCAAACATTTTTCTCTCAATTATTTCAGGGCTGGTGACCACAAAGATTCTTCATTCTTTCACTTGCCATAAAGATAAATAAAAATCTGTTTAAATCCAAATAACATTTTTCTATCTGTCTCATAAAATTTTCTACTACTTTCAATACAGTATATCAGTATCAATAATATGATTATCATTATATAAAGGACAGTACAAAAAATAGCTTCTCCAGTGAAAAATAACACTGCTTGAACAAATTTTCTTCACAGCTATCCAATCTGTAAAACTGGAATGTCTTGCAGGCTTGCTGTGATAATTAAAAGGCATAACATACACACAGAATGGCGTGTAGCATATAATACAAATATGGCAGCTATTATTATTATTAAGAATATTGTTATATCATGCATGCATTGCAAATTAACTATAATTCATGAATTTTCCTTAGATTTATATAATCACATTTTCTAACACACAACAGGCTGCATCTCTAATATTTCAATTGAATTCATAATGAAACTGCCAACATTCTGGAAGCAAAATACCATAGGTTTTATAAGGATAATATTGAGAGGAAGACATAGTGGTTTATAAGTAAAATTATGGTTCTCTAAATTCATATTTTGAATTACTCTTGAGTTGAAGAAAAGCCCACAGTCTTATTTTGGAAAGAAATTTTTTTTTTCTGAAATTTTAAAGTACATTTTCAGGACTCCCTTGATTATATATGATTGTGTTGGGTAAGAAACTTTTAAATGAAGTAGAAAAACTAAGATGGTGACCATGCCAATTATGAAAAATAAATTTTGTCCTCCAAAAACAGTATCAGAAAGGAATTTATTAAAACTTCCCAAGACCCAGGTCCCCATTGGCAGTGATCCCATTTATTTATCTTTGTATTCTCAGCATCTAAAATGATAAATGGCACATAGTAGTTACCTAGTAAATGTGCATTGAAAAATACTGTTGATTGTTAGAGAACAGAAAAAAATTGAAAAAGTTGCTGTGAATTCCAAGAAAATCATCTTTAAAAAACAGACAATACCAATGGTATATTTCCCAGATCTAGAACAAATACTTCAAAAATGTATATGGAATCAAAAAAGACCCCAGATAGTCTCAGCAATCATAAGAAAGAAGAACAAAGTAGGAGGGAGCACAATAGCCAACATCAAACTATACTATAAGGCCACTCTAAGCAAAATAGTCTGCTACCTAAAGTTCAATAGTCTGAATTTTAAGAGTTCTTTGTATATTTTGGATAACAGTCCTTTATCAGATATGTCTTTTGCAAATAATTCCTCCCTGTGTGTGGTTTGCCTTTAGATTCTCTTGACAGTGTATTTCACAGGGAATGAATTTTTAATTCTCATATAGTCCAGCTTATCAATTATTTCTTTCATAGATCATGGCTTTGCTATTGTATCTAAAAAGTCATTGCCAAGCCCCAAATCATCTAGACTTTATTTTTTAGTTAATTTATTTATTTTTAGAGAGAGGTAAAGGGAGGGAGAAAGAGAGGGAGAGAAATACCAATGTGTGGTTGCTTCTCACACGCCCTCCACCTGAGACCCGGCCCACAACCCAGGCATGCACCCTGACCGGGAATCAAACCCACGGCTGACACTCAATCCACTGAGCCATACCAGTCAAGGATAGACTTTCTTTTATGTGATCTATTTGGACCTAGAACTTGAACCATGACATTTCTCTACCAACTCCTGATTAGGTAGCAGGGTGAGAAAGTCTTTGCCTTGGCAAAACTGATCTACTTCTCAGCCTATCTCCTATTGTTTGATGACATGTGACTTTTTCATCACTTCACTGTAGGACAATGGCCAGTATCCTTTTTTAATGTAATTTGACAGCTCCTCCTGCGCAGATTTTAGTTTCTGCAAAATTAAGGGGAGGTTCTGCTTCCTGATGCATTTGACTAGGAGATGACTGTTCTTACAAAAATCTCAAAAATGGTGAACTACATATTATACTTTGAATCCTCAAGTTGTGATAAAGAGCAATGATAAAGTGATACAGACATCTGTAAAGAATTTATAAAGTGCTGTGACTGTTGTCATCTATACCACTCAATATTTGTTGCTTAATTACTTAGATTCTGCTTAAACTACTAATTTTTTAAATTAAACTGATGACTATATCTGTTTACTTTTCATGTTTCACCCTAAATATATTGGCATTACTTGGAAGCTAGAGGGGCTTCCTTTGCAGGGGTGTCCGACCCACAGCTCATGGGCCACATGCAGTTCAGGATGGTTATGAATGCGGCCTAACACAAAATCGTAAAATTACTTAAAACCTTTTTTTCACTCATCAGTTTTTGTTACCATTTGTGTACTTACTGTATAGCCCCAAAACAACTCTTCTTCCTCCAGTGTAGCCCAGAGACACCAAAAGGTTGGATACCCATGCTTATAGAAGTCACTCCTATTCTGCTTCTATGTGTTGCAATAGATAACTTTGTGTCAACTGGAGTGGTCCATGAGATACGCAGATATTTGGTCAAACATTATTTCTCAGTGTGTCTGTAATGGTCCTTTTTGGATGAGACTAACATTTAAATTGGTAGACTTGATAAAGTAGGTTTCTCTCTATTATGTGGGTGGGCATCATCTAATCAGTTGAAGGCCTGAATAGAGCAAAAAGACTGATCCTTCTTTAAGTAAGAGAGAATTTCTCTTGTACAACTACCTTTGAACGGTGACATCTACTGTTTCCTGCTTTTGGAATCAAACTGAAATATGAGCTTTTCCTGATTCTAAAGCTTGCCAGCCTTCTGAAAGGAACTACACTATTGGCTCTCCTGGTTCTTAAGCATTTGGACTTGGACTGCATTTACATCATTGGCTGTCTTGGATCTCCAGCTTGCTAACTCATTTACTCTGCATATCTTGTCAGCCTCCAAAATCACATGAGCCCATATCTGTGGTTCTGTTTCTCTGGAAAATTCTGACTAATAGCTATCTTCTCCACACTTTGAACAGAAGAGTGGGTGTGCTGACCTACAAATACCCTGGCCTTCCCCTTAGGCTCCCTCAGATTATTAAGATCTCTATTTTTCCTCACCCTTTGTTGCCTTCCATGTCAGGGACCTGACATAAATTGTCGTATAAGTAGTAGCATTTCAATATAAATCAATCCTCATGTCTTACTTATTTCAGTAAAGCTGGGCTTTTCAGTTTCTGTGTTACCACCTTTTTCTTCACAGCAGGGGTCACATTATTATAAGAATAATTAGAATTCAATGTCAAAGCATCAAATGAGCAGAGATATAATGAAAAGATAAAAGTAATGAATCTTTATGTAATTCAATATGATTGTACTGAAATATATAAGATGAAATTATGTCAAAAATAGAAGGAAAAATTGATTGAACTAAAATCTAACTATGGTATAAAACTTCAATATATTTATCTCAGTTATTTTCTGACGAATTAGGCAAAAAAATAAAATTACAAAACTATGAGTAGTAAAGTCAATAAGGTCAATTTAATAGCTGCATAGCATACTATTTGAGAAATAAATATAAAATATAGCTTTGTCCCCAATCTCTCACTGATCATTAACAAAAATGAATCAATAATGAACAAAAATACCTTGCACAAAAAACTAAATACTGAAATAGTATACACCATATTATCTGACCACAATGTATTGAAAATAAGAATTAATAAAGATTCAAGCAACAAAAAAATGACTGGATTTTAAAATTTTGGTTTTAAAAACATATTATATCACAGTTAACAAAAGCTACAATAATGTAACATTTAGAAATAATTTAAGAAAATGTTCTAATACTTACCTGGCAGGGGAGATACCATGATCATGAAGGTGATTTTCCCAAGGAAAGGCTTATCCATTGCACTCCAGATGTGCTGACCCCTGCAATTTCCTCCAATGTTGGAAACTTTTCTGCATAATTTGTGGTAGTGGGGGACTGCATTCATGCTCTCCTTTGGCAAAAAAGAAAGAAAGAAAATATTCTATATTGAAACTGATGGAAATAAAAGTTTTTCTTATTAACAAAGAGAAACTAAATGAAAATAAGTAAACATTTAACTTAAATCTATATCTCAGACAAGAAAAAGAAAACTTTAATAAAATAAAAATTTGTAACTAACAGATATGAAAGTTTTTACATCACAGAATTAATAAATAAATGCAAATGCTATATATCAAAAATCACAACGATGAAATAGAATGATTTATAGCTAATTTAATCATTAAAGGAACAAAGGGTATGCAGGAATGCTTGCTCTTAAGTCTTATCTTCATAATTTATTGCAGTTGCATTTCTTAAGTTTTAATAAGTTGTTTTTTTTTCTAAATGTTTTTTTCTAAATGTACATATATGGTATCTTAGTAAAAGGTTGAAACCTTGAAAAAAATGCATGTAAACTAAAGACATGTACATAAAAGCATTTCTTTGAGAATTTATTTATTTATTTTAGAGGGTAAGGAAGGTAAAGAGAGAGGGAGAGAAACATCAATGTGTGAGAGAAACATCCATCAGTTGGTTCTCCCACGTCCCCCAACCAGGTACCTAGTCTGCAACTCAGGCATGTGCCCTGATCAGGAATCAAACTAGTGACCTCTCAGTTTGTAGGAAAATACACAACCCACTGAGCCACACCAGTCAGGAAAAGCATTTTTCTTTATGAAACAACTTTTCCAGAAAGGTAGCTGCTGCACGATATTATGAATTCCTTGCTCTGGTGTTCACATAGAAAGCTGCTGGAGGCCTGTCTTGTGCTGTCCCACTAATGAGAAGTAACTCTTTGGTGGAGAGTAAACCAAATGCTCCTGTTTGTCACCTTCTACAGACTTAAAAAAAAAGACAATGACACACCACCTATATTAAAACCCCAAAACAATGTGGCCAAAACCAATTTAAGAACAGGGATTTTAAATACACCATTTATGTTGTTTGCTTTGTTAGCAATATCAATAACCTATGACTTCACCAGAAATCCAGAAAAATCTGCAAAAAAGACAATAGCTTTGTGTAAAAATAACAGTGCTAAATTGTACATCTGGGATATAACAATGCAAATAAAAGACAACACAAGGGGTATGTCAAGGTGGTCTTAGAACTAACTTAGCAAGAAAAGATACAAAGTCAGAGAGAATCATGTAAAAGGAGTCCACAGATAACTTGAGTAAATTAGGGGTCTTTTCACTAGGTATAGAATGTTTTTCAAGCCTATCCTAAGGTGATTTTTAAATTTGTTCTCCTTTTTATTGAATTTATTAGGGTGACACTGGTTAACAAAATTATACAGGTTTCAGATGCACAATTGTATAACACATCACCTGTTTTTACCTTGTCTTCCAAATCGCTAATTCAATCTTCTGCTTCATCCAACAGACTGTTTATTCCTTCCAGTGTATTCTTCACTTAAGGTACTGTGCTTTTGATTTCTGACTGGCATTTTGTTTAAAGATTTTACTTATTTATTTTAGACAGAGGGGAAAGAAGGGAGAAAGAGGGGGAGAGAAACATCAGTGTGTGGTTGCCTCTCACACGCCCGCACTGGGGAACTGACCTGGCCTGCAACCCAGGCATGTGCCCTTACTGGGAATCAAACCAGCAGCCCTTTGGTTTGCAGATCAGCACTCTATCCACCTAGCCACACCAGCCAAGGCTGACTGGTCCTTTTTACAGTCTATTTCTTTCTTCATGCTGTTGGGCATTCTTATAGCCATTACTTTGAACTCCATATCTGATCAATCACTTGCCTCCATTTCATTTAGCTCTTTTTCTAGAGATTTCTTCTGGTCTTTCATTTTGGACCTCTATATTTGTCTCCCCATTTTAGCTGCCTCCTTGTTTTTGTTTCTATGTGTTAGTTCTATTATGACTCCCAGTCTTCATGGGGTGGCCTTATGTAATAGGTGTTCTATGGGATCCACTGGTGCAGTCACCTGAGCTGGGTGTTCCAAGAATGTCCCTTGTGTGCTTTATGTGGGCCCTCCAGTTGTAACTGAATCTTTGTTGCTCTTGGCCTGTTTGTGCATGGGATAGACCCTCAGGCTGGCTAACTCTGAGGCTCAAACCTGACCACGGCATGGGAACTACTGTGTAGGTGGTGACCACATGAAGTGGAATTCACCCCAGCAGGTTTTGATGCCTGCCAAGGTCTCCCTTAGGATATGGCACTTGTGAGGCTAATTGGATCTCACTCTGACGTTGTCTAAAGGAGGCCACTGGGTGTATGTATTCTGGGATTTCTTGGAAGACACTCTGGTGCAACCAATTTCAGATGCTGCCCATAGCTGGCCCTTGGCAAACTATTCGGAGCTACAGGTGACCCACAGTTAGTGACTGCCTCTGCTTGGCCTCAGTGCATGCAGGCATGACTAAGCTGTGAACTATGGCCAGTTCTTATCAGTACCAGGCCTGGGAGCAGGTTATCAACAGTCCCAAGACACCCTGAAGTCTGCTTCCACCTACCAGTCTATACCCTGGGTGAGGCAGCTGACTCCTCACCAGGGAGTAAATTCTGCAGGGTGGAGCTAAAGGGACTCCACAGGGTTGGGCTATTGCTTTCTCCCAGGCTGCAGCCATAAATTTGATGTTGGGAGCCGCCCTGCCTGGTTTCAGAAGCTGTGACCCCCGCCAAGGCTAAGGCTGAGGGAACAACCTTGGAACCGTAAGCCAGCAAGGAGACAAGCTTATCTCCCTGGCAGGAGTGCCGCTTATACTCCTTTTACTTCATTTATAACTGGTCCACAATGCTTGGTCGGTTAGCCAATGACTGGTAAGATTCCCCAAGGGGGGAACGACCTAAGACAGGCACGATCACATGGGAGGCCCCCAAGGAAGGACTTTGGGAGCTACAGAAAAAGGGGGTGATGGACCCTCGCCCCTAATCTTTGACAAAGCCTGAGTCCTCATGGTCTGTGAGAAAATCTCCTTATCTCTTGGCTGCCTTAGTTCCCTTGCTCCAACTAAGCCTGAAACAATGACAGGGTGGTGCCACCCTGTGCTGAAAAGGGTGGGTTCCCTGGGTGATCAGGCCTAAGAAAGAATATGCAAAATCCTGTGGAACCTACTTTGTTTAAAATGCTCTCAACTGAATGAGAAGGGTCCAAGGAGGCAGTAAGTTTGTTCCTTAAAGCCTATTACAGCTCTTTGACCCTGACTCAAAATAGGCCCTCAGACTTCCTTGTTGTCTATTGTTTGATCCTTTCTTCCTGGCAATGAGTAATGAGCTTTACCTGAATTCTTATGCAAACGAACCCAATAAAAACCTGCTCAGGTGAGAGAATGGGGCGCTTTCCCCTAGGGTGCTCTCCCTTGGAGAGGGTGGCCTGACGCTCCCCACTACAGGGAGTGGCCATTCCATTTCTACTTCCCCACAGGACCTGGTTGTCTCTGTGTATGTTTTTCTCGTGTATCAATGAGCCATCCACAGCTTTCTACAGTTACTGCTGGTCATTGGCCACATCAGTTAGATAGTGCTCCACCCAAGAAAGATGGTGTCTGTGGTGTTGGAGGTTGACCCAGAACAAGGATCCTGGTGGCTGTCCACTCAGCTCTCTCCCCTGAGTCACAAGCCCCAGACTGTCCTCACCTGGCTCTAGCCAGCTGCACCCTCCCTCTGCCAGAGCCCAGGTGTGGCTGAGAAAAAAATTTTGTGTGTTCGCACTTAAACAGGATGCCTGTGTCTCTAGTGGACTCCTGTCTTTCCCTGATGAATGAAAACCCTGCTGCTTTTCACAGCCAGATGCTATGTGGGTGCTTCTTCCAGGCTCTGGTGCTCTGAGTTAGGGAGCCCATCTTGTGGTTGAGACCTCACACTTTTCAGTGGGAACCTTTGCAGCTGAGATATCCTTCCAGATTCTCAGCTGCCATTCATGGAAGCTAAGCCAGCCCTTTTCACATCTAGGTCCTTCCTACCAGTTTTGATGTGGTTTCTTCTGTAAATCCTTGACTATAACATTTCTGTTCAGGTAGTCTTCAGTTAGTTATTCAGGATGATTGTTCAATAATTTAGTTGTAATTTCATTTTGCTCCTAGGAGGAGGTGAGTATAGTTTCTACCTACTCCACCACCATCTTGAATCCTATCTTGAAATGATTTTAAAGACCAGGAAAACCAACTAATCCTTCGACCATTTGTATCATTAACATATTTACTTTCACCCTAAACCTTAAGTTGTACACCACAAATGGGAGAATACCCAAAGTGCTTCTGGGAAATTAATCTTAGTATTCTACTGACTCACCAAAATTATATTCTATAGACAATATCCAAACTATCTATCTTGAAAAAGTATTCACATTGGATAAAAAGAGTTTCTTAGTTCTACTAAAAATTAAGTCAGGAGTGCCCAAGTTGTTGTTATCTATGTATTGAAACCCAAGCCTACTACTTCACTGAACTGAAAATTAGAAAAATATTGTATTTTCCCCCTGTATCATGTAGCCTATCATACTGAGAATTTTTACAACTATTTTGAATAATGTCAAGACTGATCATACATCTGCTATTTACCACCAGTTTCTCCACTCATATTTTTTGTTAGGATATTTTTATCACATCCAAAATACCAGATACATTTTATTTGTTTGTTTTAGGATTTTATTGAGAGATCCCAGTCACAGCTACCTTTATGTGTTTCAGAAAAACACTGATTTACCTTCTGGTGCATTACTTTCAGCTTACATTAAATTTTCCCATTAAATTTGCCCATTCAGAAATTGACAATGCAAGGCTGCTGTAAGCTATGTCTTTCCTATATTGTCACCATTATCTTAGAGCCTAGAGTATGGGCATCTCTATTTTTTCTTTCTGTAGTTGGCGTTTGTTTTTTTTTTTCAATTACAGTTGACATTCAATGTTACTTTGTGTTGTTTTCAGTTGTACAACCTAGTGCTTAGACATTTACTTAACTAATGAAGTGATCCCCCTGATAAGTTTTGCACCCACTTGAAACCATACACAATTACTACAATATTATTGACTATATTCTCTATGCTATATTTACATCCCCCTGACTATTTTGAAGCTGTTAAAGTTTGTACTTCTCAATTCCATCTCCTTTTTTATGAAGTGGAATTGACATCACTATTATGAGGCTTAAGACATTTGCTAGTGGCTTAAATTCTAAATGGTACTTAATTGTTTGATATAACTTTAATTACCTAAGAGTTTTAGGCTTAAAATTATGTCATGAATTATTTTTAGATCTTAAAATGAAGAAAACTTGGCAGTCTCTCTATATATTTAAGCTTACATAGTTCACTTTGACAATGAAGCATCATATGGAGATAAGTTGTAAAAGATGAAAAAAAAATAACTAATTTTTCTTTGATCAGAATTTGTTCAAAATTCACATTAGCATACAATATATATTTCAGTGAATTATTTAGTAGCTTAAACAAATTCAGCATTCAGTATTTCCATCACATATAGGTGGTAGCAATTTATCAAAATCTGTTGGATTATCAATTTGTAACAACTGAATAGGCTGTCTTTGTTTGCCTAATGAAGTAGTACTAAATCATTTCACGCATGGATCAGAGAGGCCATGGTGAAATACAAATAAAATAACATTTCTTTCTACACAAGTATGAATTACATATATTTAGCATCTAAAAGGTAATAGGTAATAAAATAGGTAAATAGGTGAATGGTTTGTTATTTGGATGGGCTACTCTAAGTAATCCAGTCTTTCTACCCAGCACTCTTAGGTGTTTTAAAAAACTTTTGATATCGGACACTACCAAAATAAGGCAGTAAAAAGAAAAAAATACTTTAATGTGGTGAAAAATTAGGGGTGATCATAGCTAATCATTGCATCAAGTCTATGTCATTATGTTCATGCTATTTACATTCCAAACAAACCATGACAAGAGCACCATGCCCTCGCTCCTAAGCATTTGGAATTTAGTGATAATGCAAAATGTGAATTGATATGAAGAGAAGAGACAAATTTCAGGAGATTTTTAAGTATATTTTATTGTTTATGTTCTACAGTTGTCCCATTTCCCCCCTTTCACCCTCCTCCTGCACACCCCCTCCCACCCACATTCCCCCCTTTAGTTTATGTCCATGTGCCATACTTATAAGTTCTTTCACTTCTACATTTCCCACACTATTCTTACCCTCCACCTGTCTATTTTCTACCTACCATCTATGCTACTTATTCTCCATACCTTTTCCCCTCTCTCCTCCTCCCACTCCCCTGTTGCTAACCCTCCATGTGATCTTCATTTCTGTGGTTCTGTTCCTGTTCTAGTTGTTTGTTTAGTTTGTTTTTCTTTTTGTTTTAAGTGTGGCTGTTAATAATTGCGAGTTTGTTGTCAGTTACCTTTTCATGTTTTTATCTTCTTTTTCTTAGATAAGTCCCTTTAACATTTCATATAATAAGGGCTTGGTGATGATGAACTCCCTTAACTTGGCCTTATCTCAAAAATGCTTTACCTGCCCTCCCATTCTAAGTGAAAGATTTGCTGGATAGAGCAATCTTGGATGTAGGCCCTTGCTTTTCATGACTTGGAATACTTCCTTCCAGCCCCTTCTTGCCTGCAGGGTCTCTTTTGAGAAATCAGCTGACAGTCTGATGGGAACTCCTTTGTAGGTGACTGTCTCCTTATCTCTTTCTGCTTCTAAGATTCTCTCCTTCATTTTTACCTTGGCTAATGTAATTATGATGTGCCTTGGTGTGTTCCTCCTTGGGTCCAACTTCTTTGGGACTCCCTGAGCATCCTGGACTTCCTGGAAGTCTATTTCCCTTGCTAGATTGGGGAAGTTCTTTATTATTTGTTCAAATAACTTTTCCACTTGTTGCTCTTCCTCTTCCCCTTCTGGTACCCCTATAATTCGGATGTTGGAATGTTTAAAGATATCCTGGGAGTTCCTAAGCCTCTCCTCGCTTTTTTGAATTCTTACTTTTTCATTTTTCTCTGTTTGATTGTTTCTTTCTTCCTTCTGGTCCACTCCATTGATTTGAGTCCCAGTTTCCTTCCCATAACTATTGGTTCCCTGTACATTTTCCTTCATTTCACTTAGTGTAGCCTTCATTTTCTCATCTAATTTGAGACCAAATTCAACCAATTCTGTGAGCATCCTGATTACCAGTGTTTTGAACTGTGCATCTGATAGGCTGGCTATCTCTTGGTTGTTTAGTTGTATTTGTTCTGGAGCTTTCATCTGTTCTTTCGTTTGGGAAATTTTATTTTTATCTTGATGTGCGTGTTAAGTAATGAGGAGCAGAGCCTTAGGTGTTCACCCCCCGAGGCAACCCAGTCACTGGGTTGTGATGCTGTATGTGGAGTAGGGGTCAGACAGGGAACAATGGTGCTTGCTCCACTCTCTGCAGGATTTCAGTCACTTCCCCCTCTTTCCCCATGCAAATTGGGCCCTTCTGATGCTGATTCCCCTGTAGGTGGGTTTGTGTACATTCTAGGACCCTGTGGATCTCTCCAACGAACTCTCCTGTGAGGCTTGGAGTTTCTCCCAGCACCTCAACCCCCACAGGTGTTTTCAATTACTGTTTTGAGGCATTATTTCCTCTCGCTGGAGCCCTGGGTTGTGCAGTCTGTCTCGCTCCCAAGTTTTGCCTGGTTTATCTGCATGAGAATGTGAGACCACCCAGCTCACCAGCCGCCTGGTGCGCCACGCTCCTCCACAATCCTGTCTCACTGTGTATGCCAGGTGCTGCCTTGTGCACCCAGGGTCTGACAACCTCCATCTGTGCACCCGGGGTCCACCAGCCACTGCTTTGCCGTGACCCCTCTCCACCCAGCCTCCTGACTCCACCCCTCCTACTTGTCTGGATGAATGTGTTTACTTTAACTCCTTGGTTGTCACACTTCCATACAGTTCAATTTTCTGTCAGTTCTGATTGTTTTTGTTTCTAAATTGTTGTCTTTATTTTGGTTGTGCAAGGAGGCATGATGTGTCTACCTACACCTCCTTGGCTGGAAGTCAGATTTTTATAAAATGTTAATTAAATAACCTCCACAGAGATCAAATATTAATAGAAAAGTTAATGTCACAAAGCAGACACTGAAATGAGCCAACCTGCAGCACCCTAATTTTATTAATAAGATTAAAACAGCATATTATGATATAGTCCCAGCAATGGAATTGCCGGGTCAAAAGGGAGTTCCATTTATAGTTTTCTGAGGAAATTCCATATTGTTTTTCAAAGTGGCTATACCAGTCTGCAGTCCCAGCAACAGTGTGCTAGGGTTCCCTTTTCTCTGCATCCTTGCCAGCACTCATCATAGTTGATTTGTTTATGATCGCCATTCTGACTGTTGTGAAGTGGTATCTCATTGTGGTTTTAATTTGTATCTCTCTGATGGCTAGTGATGCTGAGCATCTTTTCATATGTCTCTGGGCCCTCTGTAAGTCCTCCTTGGAGAAGTGTCTGTTTAGGTCCTTTGCCCATTTTTTAATTGGATTGTTTGTCTTCCTGGAGTGAACTAGTGTAAGTTCCTTATATATTTTGGAGATCAAACACACTTGTCCAAAATATCATTCACAAGTATATTTTCCCATATGGTGGCTTCCTTTTTCATTTTGTTAATGTTTGCTTTAGCCATGCAGAAGGCTTTTATTTTGATGAAGTCCCATTTGTTTATTCTTTCTTTTATGTCCCTTGCTCTAGGGAACATACTAGTGAAAATATTCCTCCATGGAATATCTGAAATTTTCCTACCTATGTTCTCCTCTAGGACTTATATGGTGTCACGACTTATATCTAAGTCTTTTATCCACCTTGAGATTATTTTTTTATGGTGTAAGTTCATGGTCGAGTTTCATTTTTTTCTTGTAGTTGTCCAGTTCTCCCAGCACCATTTGTTGAAGACGCAATTTTTATTCCATTTTATGCTTCTGTCTCCTTTGTCAAATATGAATTGACCATAGAGACTTAGATTTACTTCTTGGCTCTCTCTGTTCCATTGGTCCATGTGTCTGTTCTTATGCCAGTACCAGACTGTTGTGATTACAGTGGCCTTGTAATATACTTTGATATCAGGTCTTGTGATCCCTCCAATTTTGTTCTTCTTTCTTAAAATTGCTGTAGCTATTCAGGATCATTTATGGTTCCATACAAATTTTTGAAATGTTTGTTCTATATCTGTGAAATGCATCATTGGTATTTTAATAGGAATTGCACTGAATCTATAAATTGCTTTGGGTAGTGTGAACATTTTGATTACATGAATTCTTCGAATCCATGAACATAGTACATGCTTCCATTTATTTGTGTCTTCCTTAATTTATTTCTTCAAGTGTTATGTAGTTTTCTGAGTTACAGGTCTTTTACCTCCTTGGTTAGGTTTATTCTTAGATACTTTATTTTTCTTGTTGCTATAGCAAATAGGATGTCTTTCCTGATTTCCATTTCTGATATTTCATTGTTGGTGTACAAAAATGCCTTTGATTTTGAATATTGACTTTGTATCCCACTGACTTACCTATGTTACTTATTAGGTCGGGTAGTTTTTGGTGGAGTCTATAGGGTTTCCTATGTACACTATCATGTCATCTGCAGAAAATGACAGTTTTACTTCCTTTTAAATTTGGATGTATTTTATTTCTTTTTCTTGTCTGATTGCTGTGACTAGGACTTCTGATATTATGTTGAATAGAAGTTGTAAAAATGAACACCCTTGTCCTATTCCTGATCTTAGTGGAAAAGTTTTAAGTTTTTACATATTGAGTATAACATTAGCTGTACATTTCTCATATATGGTCTTTATTTATGCTGAGGTATACTCCCTCTACTCCCATTTTGCCAAGTGTTTTATCAAAAATGGATGCTGTACCTTATCAAATGCTTTTTTCACATCTATTGATATGATATGATGTAACTGTTGTCTTTTCTTTTGTTTATGTGTTGTATTATGTTTATTGATTTACAAATATTGTACCATCCTTGCATCCCTGGGATAAATACCACTTCATCATGTTGTATGATCTTTTTAATATATTCCTGGATGCAGTTTGCCAATATTTTGTTAAGGATTTTAGTGCCTATGTTCATCACTGATATTGACCTATAGTTCTCTTTCCTTGTTGTGTTTTTACCTGGTTTGGGGATTAGGATGATATGGCTTTATAAGAGAGTTTGAAAGTCTTCTGCACTCTTGGATTTTTTGGAATATTCTGAGAAGGAATAAGAGTTAGCTCTTTCTTAAATGTTTGTACATTTCTTCTGTGAAATTGTCTGCTCCAAGGCTTTGTGTACTTGGAGTATTTTTTTATTACTGCTTCCATTTCACTAGCTGTTATCAGTCTATTCAGGCTTTCTGCTTCTTTGTCATTCAGTTTTGGAAGATTATATTTTTCTAGAAATTTGTCCATTTCATGTAGATTTTCAAATTTCTTGGCATGTAGTTGTTTGTAGTAATTTCTTACAACCCTGTCTGTAGTGTCAATTGTAATCTCTCCTGTTTCATTTCTGATTTTATTTATTTTGGTCCTCTCTCTTTTTTCTTGATGTGTCTGGTTAAAGGTTTGTCTTGTATTTTGTTTGTCTTTTCAAAGAAATGTCTACTGGCTTTATTGATCCTTTGAATTGTTCTTTTAGTCTCTGTGTCATTTAATTCTGCTATGATCTTGGTTATTTTCTTCTTTCTACTCACTCTGGGTTTTGTTTGTTGTTGTTCCCCCAGTTTTTGTAGCTGAAGGGTTAGGTTGTTTATTTCAAATGTTTGTATCTTTTTTAGGTAGACTTGTATTTCTATGAACTTCACTCTCAGTACTGCCTTCCCTTTTTCCCATAGGCTTTGTACTGTGTGTTCATTTTCACTTGTTTCCAGAATTTTTTTTGATTTCCCTCTTGATATCATTGTTATCCCATTCATTATTTAATGGCATGCTATTCAGTCTCCATGAAGTTGAATGTTTTTGAGTTTTTTTCTTGATGTTGGTTTTTAGTTTCATACCCTTGTGGTCTAAGAAAATGCTTGATATGATTTTCTTGAATTTCTTGAGACTTGTATTGTGTCCTATCACGTGGTCTATCTTTGAAAATGTTCCATGTGCACTTGAAAAGAATGTGTATTTGGCTTCTTAGGTATCAACACTTCTTTATATATATTTTAAGTCTATTTGATCTAGGGTACTGCTCAATGCCACTATATCCTTGTTCATATCTTGTTTGGAAGATCTATCCTTGTTAACAGTGGGGTGTTATAATCCCCTAGTATACGTGTGTTGCTGTCTATATCATTCTTGAAGTTCTCCAAGATTTTCCTTACATTTTGGGTGCTCCTATGTTGGTTCCATATATGTTTACAATGTTTATGTCTTCTTGTTGGAGTCTTCACTTGAATATTATGAAGTGTCCTTCTGGGCCTCTTTTTATGGACTTTATTTGGAAGTCTATTTTGTCTGATATAAGTATTGCTCCCCTGGGTTTCTTTTCCTGTCCATTTGCTTGGAATATTTTTCCCAACCCTTGACTTTCAGTCTGTGTAGGACTTTTGTTCTGAGGTGGGTTCCTTGTAGGCAGCATATGTTTTCTTATCCATTCAGCTACCCTATGTTATTTCATTGGAGCACTTAATCCATTTACATTTAATGTTATTATTGATATGTACTTATTCATTGTCATTTTCCCCCCTTTGTACCTATGTTCCTCTCTCTCTCACTCTTTTCCTTCATCTTCTTAAAGCTGTCCCTTTAGCATGTCTTGCGATGCTGGTTTGATGGAAGTATATACTTTTAGCCCATTGTCTGGGTCATCCCTTATTTCACCTTCCATTTTAATTGAGCGCTTTGCTGGGTACAATAGTCTTGGTTGCAGGCCTTTGTTTTTCATTACTTGAAATATTTATTGCAATTCCCTTCTAGCTTATATTGTTGAGAAATTACCTGATAGCCTCACTGGAGCTCCCTTGTATGTTATTTCCTATTTCTCCCTTGATGCCTTTAAGATTCTGTTTTTGTCTTTAAATTTTGACATTTTAATTATGATTTGTTTTAGAATAGGCCTCTTTGGGTTCATCTTGATTGAAAACATCTGTGCTTCCTGAAGTTATAAGGCTTTTCCCCTCTCCATGTTAAGAAAGTTATTGTCATTATTTTTTCAAACAAGTTTTTTCACCCCATACTCCTTTTCTTCTCCTCCTGGTATTCCTATGATTTGAGTTGTGCTGTGTTTTGAATTGTCCTGCATCACCTTAAGCTATCTTCATATTTTTTAGTCTTTTCTCATGCAGCTGTTCTACCTGGATATTTCTTTCTACTTTGTCTTCCGGCTCACTAATTCAGTTCTCTGCTTCATCCAGCCTGACTGGAATTACTTCTAGTGTATTTTTTATTTCAGATATTGTATTCTTTTTTTCTTCCTTGTTCTTGTTTATAGTTTCTGTTTCCTTTTTCATTTTGTTTTAGTTCCCACTCAAATCCTTGTACTTGTTAGTGAATTTCTTAAGTATCCTTATAACCATTCTTTTGAATTCTATATCTGATAATTTACTTGACTCCATTTCACTTAGGTCTTTTACTGAGGAAACTTCCATTCCTTTTGATTGTGGGTTTTTTCTTTGTCTCTTCATTTTAGGTGACTCTTTTCCTTTGTTTCTGAGATTCCAGATGCTCTTCTTTGCCAGCTCTCTCCATAAGTTGAACTTCTGTGGTACAGGTTCTCTGTGTGTGATCTGTTTGATCTCCTTGTCTAGATGATTTAGGGTCGCCCTTTCTTCCATTTGTATGGGCTCTCTTGTTGCATTTGGGCTTTACCTGTTGATGACTCCTTTGTTAGTGGGTTCTCCACTCCAGCAGGTGGACTGGTATTCTCAACTCCCACCTTGCCTTGTATGCTATTGTGCAGGTGTTCATTAACAAAGTAGTATTACCAGACCACAAAACTTATGCCAGCAAAAGGAATCTCCCTACCACATTGGCCATCTCAACTGCGATTGAACTTAAACTAATAAAGGTGACGAGATTGCAGATGCTATAAGATATGTCAGAGGGAATGTGAAATGACTAAAAGAGGGGAAAATCTTGTGTGGTCAGATGGAGGAGAATTGATAAGATTTGGGATACAACTGAGGAGAAGAAAGGGAGAGAACAAAATTTACAGTGTAAGTGAAACATGAAAGGGTGATGGGAACAATGGGGTAAGAAAAAGGTAAGAGTATACTATGAGGTTTGAACTAAAATTGAAAGGGTACTGGACCAATGGGAGCAAAATTGCAGAAAAAACACAGCAAGGTCAGTAGCAATGACAGTTGAGTGAAGTCTAGTAAAAGTGGAATGGAAATAAGAATATTATAGAAAAGTGAAAATTGATATGAGATATCTACAGTAAAGAAAAATGATTTTGAGTGGATGGGGGAAGCAAACTAATGAGAATAAAGAGTTAATTCCCGGTTGAGACATGGAAAAAAAAGAAAGAGGGAAAAGAATGAAAGAGAAAAGGAGAGAGAAATCAATGAAACAAAATTCCTTAGTCAACTGATCAAGGGCAGGGGGGAAGCAAAATGGAGTAAGACAGAGGGAGAGTATTTTTGGGGATTTAAAGTACAAACAAGTAGTGAATATATGAGATCCTTTGGAGAAGTACTGCAATATCTGTGATATTTCACTCAACTAGCCACTGCTTATGAAAGGTGAAAAAGAAATAAGACTCATTAGAAAGGAAAAAGAATGTGAGCTGACTTCAGAAAGCAGAATGCTTATGCAAGGTTAGATGGAGGAAAAATAGTGAGAGTAAGGGATAGAAACTTGGCACAGTGTGAGAGAAAATAAAGTTAACTGCAACAGTAATAAAGCTCAGGAAGATGGCGAAATTGATTAAGACCAGGGAAGAATGCTATGTGGGATTTGGAATAACAAATATATGATAAGAAATATATAACCCGAATAAAATGAATAAAAATCAAAAGACCAAAGGTAGTGTGTTGTTATTTGGAATATGAGTGAAGTGAAAGGAGAAAAATTAAAGTGCAATATGAAAGGGAGAATAAAAGAAACAAATCAAACAATAAAAAGAAACAAAATAAAAAATCTAAATAGAAAGATGTGAAATAAAAAATGCAAGTTCTGAAGGTGAGCAAAGTGAAATTTGTTTCAGCTGATGGTGTTCACCTTCTGACTTCTTTCTGGATCCAACTTCAGTTTTCTCAGAGCTCTGTGTCTTATTATTTTACCCTTGGAAAAAAAATCAGGCTCTTATTGATTTTAAACCTGCCAAGCTGATTTTGCAGGTGTTCCAGGATCCTGCAGGCAGAGGAGGGCTGAGATCCATTTTTTTTCTCTCCTGAGGATGGGGAATCAGCCTGAGCTACAATATCCACAGGTACCCAGTTTCCAGCCCACACCCTCAGAGCACTCTGCAGTCCACACTGTCCACTCTGTGCTTTTGCACCAGGCTGACACTGATATTCCACCTCATTTTGCAACCTTTTGATTGGTCCATGAGTTGCACTGAGTAGGAGCAAATCACACACCCCTCATCCCTATTAGTTGGCCTGACCACTGGGTAAGTGCAAGGTCCTGCATGAGAACTCTGTTTCCCTGTTGAACAAAATCTTTCTGGGTGCCACTGCCTCTCTGAATCCCTGCTGCCCCTCTTTGATAAATCTGTGAGGCACCCTGAGTGGGAGCAAATCACACCCCCACTCCTCCCTCTTCACTGGTCTGGGGCCAGTGTGCATGAGGTCCCTGTGCAAGTGAGGCCTCTACACAGCAGCTAAGATGTTCTTTTGAGAAAAGACCTGCTGGGTGCTGCCTGCCACTCCTAACAAGCACCTGCATTCCCACACAGTTCAACTCCCTGAGCAGCCCAGAGTCTATCTGTGTCACAGGCAGTCGTGGCCCTTTTTCTTCCCCAGATCCAAGTGCCACCTGGCTTCCCAATTTCTCTGGTACCATCCCAGCCAGTGACTGTCACCTCAGCCAGGATACACTGCTGGTTTTGTGTCTCTTACTGCCTTTTTATCCCTCCAGTGACTTTAAGCATCCAGGTCTCTTCTGGTGTGGGTCTGAGACTTCTCCACTCTGGGAGGTGATGGAGCTGCTAGGTTGCTATCACTAATCCAGCTCTCCTCCAACATTCCTGTGTCAGCCACAGTCTCCAGTGAAAGGCCTGGAGACCTTCCTGTCAGCCTACAAAATCTCTTCATTGCCCACTTTTAAGTGTCCTCTGCACTCTCTGCCTTCCAAACTTCATATCAGCTGGGATTCTGTTGGCTGTTCACTCTGTTCTTCAGAAGATTGGCTAAGTGTCCCAGTAGGGTGCACAAGAAAGTGGACTCAGGTCCCACATACCTTGCTGTCATCCGTTTCCCTCTCATCTTTTTTTCTGGTTATTGTCAAGGATTAAAAAAAGAGGCTCAGAGAGATTGTGTTAGAGCACATATATTTGAAGGTGTTGTCAAGTGATTTTTCCTTTTGCTGTCATTAGACAACTACAGTTATATGTGGACATGATTCTAAGCAGTTCCATTTTATCTTTGTTTACTACAGTTGTTTATTTTTATTGTTAAAGATTTTATTTATTTTTTTTTAGACAGAAGAGGAGAGAGGGAGAAAGAGAGAGAGACACACACACCAATGTGTGGTCGCCTCCTGCACACCTGCTACTGGGTGGGGACCTGATCCACAACCCAGTCATGCCCCCTGACTGGAATTCATGAGTTTTACTTTAGCACAAGGTAGCCTCCAAGGAAACAAAGTCAATGCATTTGCAATTTTGTAGACTGTAATAAATATATCAATATTAATGAGTAAAAAAATAAAATAATAATGTTTTCTTAGTGATAACATTAGTAGTAAAATTTTACTTAATTCAAAAAACATACTCAACAATATGTGCCCTTATTGTGCTACGTTATTTAGGAAATAGTCATTTAAATTTCACAATACTTGACTGAATGCCAACTGTGGCTGTATCAAAGGACTTTTGGTGAAATGCATAGTTGTATTTGACTTGGCTGTCATCTTTGATTAGCTTCTAAACTATCAAAATACATAGCCCACACATAAATAACAGAACACTGAGATAAATGCTGTAAAAGATATTCAAACAAATTGCTATAAGATAAAGGTCAATTCTGATGGAAAGATCTGAAAGGGTTCTTACAGCAAGTATGATTAAGAGTATGAAAAGGATGGATAGGGTTTGTAAGTGGAAATGAAGAAGTTAGAAAAAGAAGTTAAGCCAAGAACTATTCTGAAAAGCAAGAAACAATAATAAGAAGGGAGAGGAATGGGTAAGATGTGTGTGTATATGTGCCTGTGTGTGTTTGTTTGGAGGGAAATGTGTTATACAGGTATAGGAAGGAAAACTGTAAAGGTTAGTTGGATTTTTGAAAATGATAGGTACTCTATCAGAGCAAACCAAGAATTATCTCTACATGAATCAGATCATATTTTGCCTAGCGCTAGATGTTCTATCTAACCCCAAGTTCCTTCTTCCCCCTATATAGTCATTATTGAATGGAAAAGAAGGAATCAAATATTCATGGTCCCCAAAACATGCACCTCTCCAGTGTCCCAAGGTGGTGGTAGAGCATCACAGCAGTAGTACCAGAGAGAATATGGTATACCATATTCAGATGAAAATTTTCTGAAAATTTCATTTTCTATGATCTTACAGCAAAGAAGGATCAGTGATTGCTTGCCAGCAGTAAGGGAGAGATCAAACGATACCGCTAACAGAGACAACAAGAAAATGGTGATGAAACGAATGTATAGTAAACCAATTCTTACTACTGGGATTCTATATTACTAAATGAAATCAATCCAATTGTCCAAGCTGGAACCTAGTAATCATTCTTCATTCCCGACTTTTCCTCTCCTCCACATCTAAGTCATCAGCATATATTGCCTATGCTACCTTAAAAATCTCTCATTCTATTTTTCTCAATCTCCACCACCACTCTTCTAGTATTAATTACCATCATCTCTTAGTTGGACTATCTCAATAGATTCCTATTTTATCATTACTCCATTCCCATGCCTTCCTCTGCACCAAAGAGATGATTTTATAAAATAAAAAATATTTATAGTCAAGTCACCTTCCTGCTTAAAACCTGTTCATAATGTTCCATTTCTCCTAAGGATGAAAGCAAAATTGCTTACCATGTCTTTAAAAGCTTTATTTGATCTAGTCCCTCTCTATCTTTCCAGTCTCATCTCATACTCCTTCCTCAGCATGCATCCTGCACTTCAATTACCAATCCATTTGTTATTTTACAAATATGTCTTGCTAATTTTTGTCTCTGCACTTTTTTGTTGTTGTTGTTTCCTCTGCCTAAATTCCTTTGCCACCATGAGTTGTCAGGGGAACTCTGTAAGATAAAACTGATGCCCCTGCTCCTATCACTGTGTCTTCCATTTGTGAATGACACAACTATCCACAAATCTCCAAAATCAGAAATTAATGATTCATTAGCAATTCTCCCTTTTCCATACTTTTCACTTTCAAAAGGTTTCCATATTCTGTGGAACTAAACCATTTAGAATTTGTCATATCTGCCCCCCCTTTTCTTTCAGGTCCACTTCCCCTGCCATAGTTCAAATTCTCCTCAAATGTCACACCTGGATTCTGGCAACAGCCACTTAACTGGTCTCTTGAACTCCCACTCAATTCTAGCAGTCTCCACATCCTACAGAGAGCTGTATATTTCTTCACTTCAAAACAATCTGGCAGGATCAGCTACAGTGCAGCTGGGATCAAAGCAGTTGTACTTCAAAGGTCTTAAGCTTTATCAGTTGCAACTGTAACCAGGGAACCAATACAAACCTCTCTCATGCCTTCACTATGATGGATTTTGCCCTAGCAACTACAGGTAGATTGCAAATACACACATTTTGCTATCATTGTGATTTGATTATATTCCTTAGCAGTTGAGACTGACACAAAAGAATGACAGACCAACAGAGTATAAGACATTTTCATGAAAATAGAGAAAGGTTTCCTGATGTGTCATGAAGTAGAGCCAACTGGGTAATAAGTGGACTTAGGAAAGACACTGGATCAACCAAAATTCAATTTGCTATGTGTGCAAAGGGTCAGAACATAACTATTATTATTGCCTAGTTTTTCCTGCCTGTTCTGACACTAAATATCTGTATATCCTTGAAAAAGTAATTCAACTTCTCTGAGCCTATTTTCTTATTCTTAAAAGTGTGATAATACTAAAATCTACCCCGTGGATTTCTGTGAGTCTCAAACAAGGTAACATGAGTGATATATTTAACTTGGCACATAGTCAGTGATCAATAACTGCTTCCACAGCATTCTCAAGTCCCTTGTCACAGATATTCACAAGTTTAATTCTTATTTTCTTTCTTCCTCTCTAGAAAATTAGTCAACAGTGAGAGATGACCAGGCAATCAGACACAATAGGCTTCTAATTTGTGCTTTATTGAAACAGTGGTAATGCATCAATCTATCAGCTGGAAAACTAGTTTAATTAATTGGCTTCCTTGAGCTGTGCTGCTGGAGTAGATGAAAATTTCTTAAGACACAAATATCCACTGGTAAGCAATCAAGCACTTTGTCTAGGACCAGGGCAGATAGCAGCTTTTGCAGTAATGAAGGGACAAACATAGTTTAGACAGGCCCAAGGGATTTCCAGAAGCTCTCCATGTAATGCATTGAATCTCCCTACATGCCTGCAGATCACTAGCAAATCTCTGATTTCCTCACATTGTCCAGAGGATAGAATGTTTGTGGTGTAATAATATGTGGCACAAAGAACTCGATGCAAATATCTTACATTGGACTTTCACTGTGCTATAACCAATGGCCATGAGATCCCTCCCAGCCTGATGTGTAAAATGATTTCCATGACTAATGAGTGGTTATGACAAGACAACCACTAGGAGAAATGGAAAAAAAGGAAAGGACTACTAGAGTGGAAACTCCCAGGAGGTTTGTGAAGATAACTGCTAAATTTGAAGTGAAAAGCTATAGGAAACAGTAAACTGACTGTAAGAGGAGAATGAAGAGCATGTTTTCAAAACATAAAATGAAAACACAAATACACCAGCCAGTTTTCCTTTAGAACTGCTCATCTCCCATTAGTCAGAAGAAAGATCAGAAATTAAGATGAGGCTGTCAGTAAAATTTCTACAATAACCAATGAAGGTCTATTTCTTTCAAGCTTGATTTTGCATAAGAAGCAAGGTATGTCAGTTAAGGTTTTCCAGAGAAAAAGAACCAATTACCAATAACATATTATATAATACAATATTATATTAACTATATTAATTTTATTATATGTATTAAAAGACTTGCATTAAGGAATTTGCTCATGTACTCATGGGGGCTGGCATGTTCAAAAGCTGTAGGGTAGATTGGAAACTAATGTAAGACTTGTTTTCAATCTTGAATTTGAATTCTAAAGGTAGAACTCAGACACGATTTCTATGATAAAGTCTAAGGCAGAATTTCTTTGTCTGCAGGATGCTTCAGTTTTTACTCTTAAGGCCCTCAACTAATTGGATGAGGTCCACCCACATCATTAGGGATAATCACCTTTACTTAAATGCCATTTGATTGCAAATGTTAATCATACCTTTAAATTACCTTTACAGTAACATATAGACTAGTGTTTGACCACCCAACTGGACATCATAATGTAGCCAAGTTGATACATGAATGTATCCATCACACAAAGGAAAAATTATCAAAAGATTCAAAGAAAAACACCTAACAAAAGGATGGGCTACACCAGGTTAATGAAAGTGATGGGCATGCAGTCAAAACTCAGGCATGAATGAATAAGATAAAAACCTAAGGTATATTAGAAGGAAAGCTCTAAATTAAAAACAGTCACTTCAAAATCACAATAACTACTATGTTTTAGTGAATGCCTATATTGCATTATATGCTTACATAAAGTATCTCTGTTAATTCTCACAACTCAGTGACATTGCTCCAAAAAACACCCTTTTATAGAGGAGGAAGTCAAGACTTGTAGCATTTGAGTGCTTTTCCCAATGTCACACAATTCATAAGTGACAAACTGTTACAGAACAACAAGGAGGGGTCAAGGGCAATATATTATTACCCCAAGGAACCCCCCAGGTTCATTATGTCCGCTGCCTATAGGAAAGACATCTCTCAATGCCAGAGATTTGTGAAAAGGCAAGGAAACATTTATTTAATGCTATACAAACTTAAAGTAGTGACCTAATGTCTTCATCAAAATCCCAAAGTCCCTCAAAACACCCACAAACACACACAGTCCTTCCTTCCCCGTTTGCCCAGTCTGGGGTACCATATCTCAGGAAAAGAAATAGAAGTCTTTGGCTCAGACAGCCCCTGGTTCTTCCCTGCAATCTGTCTCAGCTGGCAGGCCTCCCTCGGTTCCCGGCACCATCAGCTGTGTCACCGGGATGTCTGCTAAAGCCGGGTGGTGGGTCCCCCTTCTAAAGCTGTGGAGGTCCCCACTCTGGCAAAGCCGCGAGGTTCTCTCTCCTCAATGGCTGCAAGGAGGGGGGTCGCCACTCTGCCAAAGACCTAGTGGTTCTCTCTCCCAGGGCCACGGGAGTCCCCACTCAGCCAGAAGCACGTGGCTCTCCCTGCAAATGGCTGCCACATCTAGGTTTAAATCCCCGCATCAATCGTCCTCTGCAGCCCCATTTCTGACCCTCCTACAATCAGTTACACCTGCCAGTACTCTCAAAGCCTTCCAGCTTTATTGGGCTGCCATTGTGAGTCTTTGCAGGTGTGGCCCCATGTCATGGAGCCAATCTTCTCCAAGCTCCCACACAGGCACTGTAACTCTGGGGACGTGCCCCCCAGTTACGTATTGGTGGGGAAGTTACTTCCATCCCCCTGGTTCAGAGCATGACCACAGCTATTTAACATATCTATGTAACCAGTTAAAGGTTATAGATATGTTAAATGACCACATCAGAGGTTAGCTGCAAAGCTGTTGCTATGCGAAACAGCTCTCAACGACCCTGCTCCATGTGTCCCTTCCCCCAACCCACACCTGGGGTGGGGTGAGGACATCCTAATATTTCCTGGACACCTTGAGTTCTGGACCCCATTCCAAATCCCTATTTGGGGCCCCTGTCTTGGCTGCCCCCTGTTACAAAACCTCAGTCTAGAATGCACATTTGTCTGACCAAAGAACCTTTGTTTTAGTCACTGCAAACATTCCTAGAGCCACACATTGAAAAGATTCAAATTTCAGAGTTAAAAATAATAATTTCAGCTCTAAGGACAATTATTTTATACCTACCATATTCTAGGCACTATTGTGAGAACTTTACCTATATTATCTCTTTAGATCCTAGCAATAACTTTGTGACATAGCACTGTTATTTTGCCCATTTTGGGATGAGAAAACAGGCTTATACATCACCTGCTCAGCAAATAACAAGAATGTTCAGAGCAAAATGAGAAAATGAGAAAAAAAAAAGAAAAGAAAATGTTCCTCTTGTTGCCCAAGAACTAATATCTCTCCTCCTTCTGATGCCCATTACATTTATGAGGGACATTGACCAATTTGAAAAACCCAGCCTGGTCTGTCCTGTATAGACTTAATGGTAAGAGAACAAGACTGAACACCAAAAATCCTCAGTACTAGCCTCTGCTCCATTACTAAATAACCTCTCTCTAAGCCCCAATTTCCCAATATTTTGATCATAGGTATTGACTACATATTATCCTGGGTTCTAAGCACTTTGTCCCTGAGGAGCTGATGGTTAAGACCAAGGACAGGATCATAGTTATTACAAATAAACGAGATGAAAGACAGTATGTGCAGACCTTAATCTCTAGGGACCTCACAAGAAAATATGTGCTGAATAAGTTTCTGGAGGTTTAAATCCTAATATCTTAGTTGGAATTGGGTTTAGCTGTATGAAACAGAAACCAGACTATAGTGACTAAAGCAAGCTGTGATTTTATAATGCAACTAACAGTCTGGAAATTTAATCCAAGGCTGACATAGCTTCTCCACAAAGCTCCTTCCAGCTTTTGTCTCTGCTTTCTATCAACTTTAGAATGTGACTTTTTTTTTCTAGAATTGAAATGATTGCAAAGATGGCTGTTCTACCTCTGGGTATTATTTACACGGCTAAACCTAAAGAAAGGTGCATGTCAGTCAAGTCTGGTACTTTTTATCAGGATAACTAGTTGTATTGGAAATTCTACCCAATAGATGTCTGATTACATCACATTAGATAGAACTATCTCACATATATTACCAAAGCTCCAAAGAAAAATCTGGAAGTTGAACTTTCATCTTGCCACAGTTCTGCTCTTGGAGGAAATGATTCTATAGCAAAAAGATAAAGGAGAACATATTTTGAGTAGGCAAATGGCAGTGTCTACTACACTCGATTCATTGCCAAATGGCTCTGGAATCTTGAACAGGTTAGGTCACTTTTGTGAACATAGGCATGAAGTCAGCCAGCCCTGGCTCAACCATGTCTAGTTTGGTGAACCTAAGCAAATTGTTAGACTTCTCATGTATAATAATTATAGAATGCATATGGGGAAATGAGGCTTTGAGAGATTTGACAATTTGTTCATGGTTTCACAGTTGAACAGAAGTGGGATTGGGACTCAGACCAAGGTCTGCCTTACTTCAAATACTTTTCTCAAAAGTACCACCTATTTTGCACCAATTGTAAGAGAAGGGTGACTAGAAGGCATATTGACACCTATTCCCAGTTCACTGTGCCCTTTGCAAAGCAAACTTAACCAGCTGAATAGGTAAAGTGACTCCACAAGCACACGGTTTATTAATCACACATACATGACCAGAATCAGTGGGAGAAGAAACAAATCTAAAGTACCTCTGAAGGTCTCATACATAGTTACACAGCACATCCTTATCCTTCTTGTCTTTTTTCTTTTGACTCCACCTAAGTTCTCAGGTTGTAAGTTGTGTATTTAGGTCAGTCCCATAGTGCTATTCTCTTATCCAAGTTAGCTTGTGCAGACTCCTCTTTTACTCATTATTCCATAATGCTATGGGTTGTGGTTAGGAATCCTATAAACCACCTTGTTTAGGACTCCTTCCTGAGTGATAACCTCATGCAAGTTGGTTTTCTTCCAAAGGAGTACTGCAAAACATAGTTTCTGCTTATTATCAAAACTATACAAATGACTAGATGTTTGTTCTTTGTTATATCTTAGAGATACCAGTTGGGCTTAAATTGACATTTTTTCATTGCCACTGTATATTTGGCTCTGAAAAAAGAAGTGCAAGCCTCTTTTTTTTTCTCAGACCATTGGCTCTAATTATTTCAATAGCACTATTTGAGCTTGTACACAATGATATATTTTTATCATTTTTCCTCTCATTTTTCCCTCTAGTACAGGCAAGTGACACACTCAAGCTCACACAGCTTATTAGTGGCATAATAGGAACTAGAAACCATTCCCCATATTCTCAATGCTCTTTGCACTATTTTACATTACATTCTTAGTATAAAATTCAGTTAGATTTTACAGTCAATTTACTGATCATTTACAGACATCTTAATGTCAGTACCTTTCATATACCAACACTCTAAGAATTCTGCAATGCCTTCTGTATTTTAATGCAACAAAATTAAAAATAAACAATAAACTTCAAATATATTTAAGAAAACAAACATCACTTACTTGTGATTAAGTCTTACATAAACACAGTTTTCTGGGTTTATTGAACAAACAAAAATATAGCCTTTGATTGTGCAAATTGAAACAATTTATCACTTTAATAAATCTAACACTATACCTAAATGAACTGGAAAAAGAACAACAAACATAGCCTAGAGTAAGTAGAAGGAAAGAAATAATAAAGATTCGAGCAGAAATAAGTGACATAGAGATTTTTAAAAAGTACAAAAGATCAATAAAACCAACAGCTGGTTCTTTGAAAAGATAAAAAATTAATTGGCAAACTTTAACCAGACTAATCAAGGCAAGAAGACAGAGGACCCAAATAAATAAAATCAGAAATGAAAGAGGAGAAGAATCAACTGACAACACAGAAATACAAAAGAATGTAAGAAACTACTATAAACAACTATATCCCAACAAATTAGACAACCTTAATGAAAGGGATAAATTCTTAGAAACATATAGTCTTCCAAAACTGAATCAGGAAGAATCAGAAAATCTGAATAGACTGATTACAACTAGTGATATTAAATCAGTGATTAAAAAAATATCCTATCTGTGGCTAGCAGTCCCCGGTGTGATTCATGGTCAAGACACATGCCTGGATTGCAGGCCAGGTCGCCAGTAAGGGGGCATATCAGAGGCAACCAACTGATGTTTTTCTCACACATCAGTGGTTTTCCCTATCTCATTCTCTCTCCCTTCCCCTCTCTCTAAAAATAAGTAAATAAAATCTGTTTTAAAATCCAAGCAAACAAAAGTCCTGGAGCAGATGTGTTCACAGGTGAACTTTATCAAATCTTAAATGAAGAACTAATACCTATCCTTCTCAAACTATTCCATAATGTTCAAGAGGAAGTAAGACTCCCAAGTTCATTTTACAAAACTTGCATTATCCTGATTCTACAACCTGGCAGACACTAGAGAGAAAAGAAAATATAGGCCAGTGTATCTTATGTACAGATGCTAAAATCCTTAACAAAATATTAGCAAACCAAATACAACAGTACATTAAAAAGATCCTACACCATCATCTTACATGATTTATTCTGGGGATCCAAAGTTGGTACAATACTTGCAACTCAATAAACATAATATGTCATATAAACAAAATAAAGGATAAAAACCACATGATCATATCAATAGATGCAGGAAAAGCATTTCATAAAATCAAGATCCATTTAATGATGAAAACTCTAAGCAAAGTAAGAATAGAGGAATCATATCTCAATATAATAAAGGCCATATATGATACCCACAGCCAACATTATACTCAATGGTCAAAAACTACAAGCATTTCCCTTAAGAGCAGGAATAAGACAAGGATGTCTGCTTTCACCACTCAACATAGTAATGAAAGAACTAGCCACAGCAATCAGGCATGGAGAAGAAATAAAATGCATTCAAATTAGAATGGAGGAAGTAAAAAGGTCATTATTTGGACATGACAAGACATTGTATATATCAAACCTTTAAAAATCCACCAAAAACAATTAGATCTAATAAATGAATTCAGTAAATAGCAGGATGCAAAAATTAATATTCAGAAATTATTACTCTATTCTTCCTTCTTCCCTCCATTTTCATATGCAATGCAAATTTTATTTTTTTCTACCTGCCTTGTTTCTATTACCTACTCTTATTATTGCTCTTCCTTCTACTCTCTCAAAATCATTTTTCTTTCAGTTATTCATCTCATATTTGTTTTTCCTTTCTTATAATAGTCTTAATCTACTTACATCTTTATTAATACTGGTTCATTTGCTGTGGATAGTGTGGTTGTGGGTGGGAGATATTTTTGTGGGTGTGGGTTCATTTCTTGGGTTCATTGTTTGTTTGTTTGTTTGTTTTTTCTGACAGCACCTGTACAACAGCATACAAGATGCAGTAGGCAGTGTTACTCTTGGTCATCCAGTTGGAGTGAAGAACCCACCAAAGAATGACCCAACAACAATCAAACCCAACTATTACCAGAAAACCCACATAAATGGCATAAAGGGCATCCCAAGAGCATCAAGATTAGGAGATCAAGGAAAATGCACCACTGAGTCCCAAAGATCTCCTACCACAGAGGGTCACACCATGGAGACAAAGAATCAAAGTAACTCAACCTAATAAGCAGAAACAAAGAAGAAGAATCACCTAAAATAAGGAGACAATGAAACAACCTCCAATTGAAAGGAAAGGAGGAATCCCCAGAAAGACCGTTAAATGAAACTGACGCAAGGAAACTATCAGACACTGAGTTCAAAACAATGGTTATGAGGATGCTTAGGGAGCTCTGAGAGAACTATAAAGAACTCCATGTAAGCTACAAGGAACTTACTGTGAACTATACCAGCATGAAAAAGGACATAGAAACTATCAAAAAGCGCCAGTAGAAAATGAAGAATGCAATATCTGAAATGAAGAACAGAGTAGAAGGAATTAAGAACAGGCTAGATGAAGCAGAGGATCGAATAAGCAAGCTGGATGACAAAGTAGAAGAAATTTCCTAGAAAGATCAACAAAATGAAAAATGACTCAAAAAGAGCAAAGTGGAGTTAAGGGAACTGCAGGACAACATGAAACAATATATCTGTATCATAGGGATTGGAGAAGAGAAGTAGAAAGGCAAGGGATAGAAAACCTGCTTGAAAAAATTGTGATAGAAATCTATCCTAATTTGATGAGAGAAAAAGTCACACAACTTGAGGAAGAACAAAGAGTCCCAATCAAGATGAACCCAAAGAGACCCACTCTAAGACTATCATAATTAAATGGAAAAATGTAATGACAAAGAGAGAGTCTTAAAGGCAGCAAGGGAGAAATAAGAATTAGCATACAAGGGAGCTCTGATAAGGTTAGCAGCTGATTTCTCAGCAGAAAGGGAATGGCAATAAATATTCCAAGTAATGAAAAACAAAGGTCTGTAATCAAGACTACTCTACCCAGCAAGGCTCTCATTTAAAATGGAAGGAGAAGTAAGAAGTTTCCCAGGAAAAAAAAAAAGACTAAAAGAATACATCCCCACCAAACCAACATTGCAATAGATACTAAAGAGACTACTTTAAGAAAATGATGAAAAAGAGAGAGAGGGACACAGGTACAAAGGGAATGTATAAATGACAATGAATACGTACCTATCAATAATAACCCTAAATGTAAATGGATTAAATGCACCAATCAAAAGATACAGTGTAGCTGAATGAATAAGCAAAAGTGACCCACAGACATGCTGTCTAAAAGAGACTCAATTCAGAACAAAAGACCTACACAGACTGAAAGTGAAGGGATGGAAAAAACATTCCAAGCAAATGGACATGAAAAAAAAACTAGGATAGCAATACTTATATCACACACACAAAAAGATTTCAAAACAAAGGCTATATAAAGAGACAAAGAAGGACACTTCATAATACTAAATAGAATAATACATTAAGAAGATATAACCCTTGTAAACATATATGCACCCAACATAGTAGCCCCCAAATATATAAGGGAATTCTTGGAGGACTTCAAGAAAGATATCAATAGTAACATACTCATTGTAGGGGATCTTAACACTCTATTGTCAACAATGGATAGATCTTTCAAACAAAGAATCAACAAGAATATTGTGGCATTGAACAACACTCTATTTCAAATGGACTTAATTGACATATACAGAACATTTAACCCAAAGAAGCAAAACATAGATTATTTTCAAATGCACATGGAACATTTTTAAAGATAGACCACATGGTAGGACACAAAACAAGCTTCAACAAATTCAAGAACATTGAAATCATATTAAATATATGCTTAGATCATAATGGCTCAGAATTAGAAATCAACCTCAAGGAAAAAACTCAAAAACATTCAAATGCATGCAGATTGAATAACATGCTATTAAATCATGAATAGATTAACAAAGACATCAAGGAGGTAATCAAAAAGATTCTGGAAACAAGTGAAAATGAAAACACAACAGCCCAAAACTTATGGGACACAGGTAAAGGCAGTACTGAGAAAGAAGTTCATAGCAATACAGGCCTACCTAAAAAAAAAAAGATATAAAAATCCCAAATAAACAACCTAACCCTATATCCATAAGACCTAAAGGAACAACAACAAGCAAAACTCTGTGTGAGTAGAAGAAAGGAGATAACCAAGATCAGAGCACAATTCAATGACATAGAGACTAAAAGAACAATTCAAAGGGTCAATACATCTAGAAGCTGGTTCTTTAAAAAGACAAACAAAATTGGTAAGCCTTTAACCAGACTCATCAAGAAAAAAAGAGAGAAGACCCAAATAAATAAAATCAGAAACAAAAGAGGAGAAATTAAAACTGATAACATAGAAATACAAATAATTCTAAGAAATTACTACAAACAGCTATATGCCAAGAAATTTGACAGCTTGGGCAAAATGGGTAAATTTCTAGAAACATACAATCTTTTAAAACTGAATGAAGAGGAAGCAGAAAGCCTGAAGAGACCAATAACAACTGATGAAATCAAAGCAGTAATCAAAAAACTTCTGGCACACAAAAGCCCTGGACCAGATGGTTACATAGGAGAATTTTACAAAACATTTAAGGAAGAGCTAACTCCTATCCTCCTTAAACTATATCAAAAAATTCAAGAAGATGGAAGATTCCTAAACACTTTTATGAGACCAGTATTAACCTAATTCCTAAACGAGATAAAGACACAACAAAGAAAGAATACTACAGGTCAATATCACTGATGAACATAAATTCTAAAATCCTTGACAAAATATTGGCAATCCAGATCCAGCAATACATTAAAAAAGCTCATACATCATGATCAAATGGGATTCATCCCAGGGATGCAAGTATGGTATAATATTCACAAAACAATAAACTTAATACACCACATAAACAAAATGAAAGACAAAAATCACATGATCTTATGAATAGTTGCTGTAAAAGCATTCAAAAACAAACATCACCCATTTATGATAAAAACACTCAGCAAAGTGAGAGTAGAGGGAGCATACCTCAAACTTAATAAAGGCCGTATACAAGAAACCTACATAACATCATACTCAATGTGCGAACACTAAAAGCTTTCCCACTAAGATTAGGAACAAGACAAGGGTTTCCAACTTCACCACTTTTATTCAACATAGTACTGGAAGTTCTAGCTGCAGCAATCAGAGAAGAAAAAGAAATAAAAGGCATCAAAATTGGAAGAGAGGAAGTTTTATGTCATTTTTTTGTAGAAGGCATGATAATGTACATGGAAAACCCTATAGGGTTTCACCAAAAAAACTACTCGACCTAATAAGTGAATTTGGCAAAATGGCAGGATACAAAGTCAATATTCAGACATCAAAGGCATTTTTGTACACCAACAATGAAATATCAGAAACAGGAAATGGGGGAATAATCCCATTTACTATGGCAACAAGAAAAATAAGTACCTCAGAATAAACTTAATAAAGAAGGTAAAATTCCTGTACTTGGAAAACAACAAAGCACTGAAAAAAATTTTAAAAGATACAAGTAAATGGAGGCATATATCATGTTCATGGATTAGAAGAATTAACATAATTAAAATGTCCGTACTATCCAAAGTAATCTACAGATTAAATGCAATTCCTATTAAAATACCAATAGTATATCTCACAGATCTGGAACAAATATTTTAAAAATTTACACGGAACCACAAAAGACCCCAAATAGATCAGCAATATCGAGAAAAAAAAATAAAATTGAAGGTATCACACTATCTGGTATCAAATTACACTACAAGGTCATAGCAATCAATACAGCATGGTATTGGCAGTAGAACAGGCATACAGATGCATGAAATAGAGTAGAATACAGAAACAAGCCCATGCCTTTATCAACTAATATTTCACAAAGGAGGCAAGAACATACAATATGGTAAAGACAATCTCTTCAATAAATGGTGTAGGGAAAATTGGACAGATACATGAAAACATTGAAACTAGACCATCAACATACGCCATGCACAAAAAGTACTCAGAATGAATTAAAGACTGAAATATAAGTCACAAAACCATAAAAATTCTTGAAGATAAGTGTCTTTCATATTTCATACAATAATGGTTTGGTGATGATGAACTCCTTTTGCTTAGAAGAAGATAAAAGCTATGAACATTAAAATGGCAATAAATTCACACCTATCAACAACTGAGTCTAAAAGTCAAACTAAGAAAACAAGAACAGAAATAGAATTATAGATACAGAGATAATTTGGGTGATTATCAGTTGGGAGGGGGAAGGGGAAGAATAAAGGAAAAGGTGCAGGGATTAAGAAGTACAAATTGGTAGGTACAGAATATACAGGTGTATATTAAGAACAGTACAAAAAAATGGAGTAGCCTAAGAACTTATATGCATGACCCATGGATATGAACAATGGTGTGGTGATTACCTGAGAGAGTAGGGGGAGCCCTGGGTCAAAGGGGGTAAAGGGGGAAAATTAGAACAACTGTAATAGCATAATCAATAAAATACATTTAAAATTCTGTGAGAAAACATAAGCAGAATAATCTAAGACATTTATCATAGCAATATTTTTGCCTATATATCTCCCTAGGCAAGGGAAACAAAGGAAAAACAATAAACAAATAGGACTACATAAAATTAAAAGCTTCTGCACAACAAAAGAAACCATTAACAAAATTAAAAAGGAATTCACTGAATGGGAGAACATATTTGCTAATGATACATCTGATAAGGGGTTAATTTCTAAAATATATAAAGAACTTATACAACTCAACATCCAAAAAACCCAATCCAGTTAAAAAGTAGCATAGGACCTGAATAAATATTTCTCCAAAGAGGGAATAATCACAGATGGCAATAAACATATGGGAAAATGTTCAATGTCACTAATGCCTGTCAGAATTACTATCATCAGTAAATCAACAAACAAGTGCTGGCAAGGGTGTGGGAAAAGGGAACACTCATACACTGTCAGTGGGAATTCAGACTGGTGCAGCCACTTATGGAAAACAGTATGGAGTTTCCTCAAAAAATTAAAAATGGAATGCTTTTTAACTCAGTGATCCTATTTCTGGCAATACATCCTAAGAAACTCAAAATAACAATTTGAAAGAATATATGTACACCTGTATTCATTGCAGAGTTATTTGCAGTCAAGATTTGGAAGCAGCCCAGTGTCCATCAGTAAATGAGTGGATAAAAAAAGCAATGGTATATTTGCACAATGGAATACTGCTAGGCAGTAAAAAAGAAGGAAACCTTACCTTTTGCACTGATGGGCCTGGAGATCATTATGCTACGTGAAATAAGCCAGTCAGAAAAAGACAAATACCATATGATCTCACTTACATGTGGAACCTAATGGAAAAAATAAACTAACAAACAAAATTTAGAAAGAGGCATGGGTACATGGAACAGAATGACAGCTGTCAGAGAGGAGTGGGTTTGGGACCCTGGATGAAGGAATCTAAAGGGATTAAACAAAGAAACACACACACACACATGTACACATATATATAACATAGACACATGATAGTGTGGTGATGGGGAAAAGAGGGTTGGGATAGGTAGAGATGGGCAAAGGGAAGATAAATATGGATGGAAAGAGGCTTTGCTTTTGGTGATGGGCATACAATGCAGTCTACAGATGATGTTTTATTGAGTTTTACGCTTCAAATTTGTAATGCTTTGTGAACCAATATCATCTCAATAAATCCAATTTAAAAATAAAACAAGTTATCAGGTTAGAAAACTGAAAAAGAATCCTGCACTAAAGCTTTTCCTTTAAAAAATGGTTTTATTTATTTATTTTTAGAGAGAGGGGAAGGGAGGGAGGAAGAAAGGGAGAGAAACATCAATGTGTGGTTACCTCTCACACGCCCCCGACTAGGGACCTGGCTTACAACCCAGGCATCGAACAGCCCTGACTGGGAATCGAACTGGTGACCCTTTGGTTTGCAGGCCAGTGCTCAACCCACTGAGCCACACCATCCAGGGCTAAAGCTTTTCAAATACCCATCAAAGTGGACTGAACCAGATGAAATAGCCACTTCCAGCGTGTTTAGATAATGTGAGGATGAAGAACTCGGCATTTCCGATTTGGTCTCATGTTTCTAATGTGGTAACTTGTTTTCATTAATATAAAAGGCTAATGAAAGTTTTTTTCCTTCTGCAATAGACCCAAAAGACTAGGAAAATCACATAATACTTCAATTTGGTATCAAGATGGATGGAATATTGACAACTTTTAATGTAATCATGTTTCCTTTAAGTATTGCCATGTATATTTAATATATAGTGAATATTTTCCAGTGCTAAGACTCAGTTGTGGTATTACTACATTCTATTTACCTCTTGAGAAAATATTTTCAGCAATTTATGACTAAATTGAAACGAAAATAACATAATTCTTAGTGATGACTAGTGGAATTCCATCTAATTCAAGTCCAGAAGAAAAATGGCACTGCAAACAACCATAAACTTTAGAGAAAGACAATTTTCAACAATGTGATTTGTGGTCATAACATTCTAGAATTCTGTCTTTTCCAACAATGCTTTGCAATCATTTTAGGATGGCAGTCCTGGAATGCACATTATTCTCTAAACATGGCATTGCCCTCTTCCACGCCACTGTAAATAAAGGAGCCACCTCACTGCTTGACATGTGGGGTGCCAGAGGGCAAGTTACTTCAAAATTAACTTCTGTCTAATATGATTAGCAGTCTGCAGCTGCAGGTGACTCAATGCCTCTGACACTCCAAGGAAGACATAATTGCTTCTCTTCAAGAATAACATGTGGAGGCTTTAAGCATGAAGTTATTTTTGGGACTCTTCTGAGGATTTCTGAACCTCTGCATTCTCTTAAAGGAAAATAACTTAAAAACCATCTCATCACTATAAGTTGGTCATAGGGGAGCTAGATACTTACAATGTTAAGTGCTAAAAAAAGCATGATATTAAATTGCATATATAGTATGACCTCAAATAGTTAGTATACACATGCATAGTCAAGGCATCCAGGGTAATAAATCATAATGTTAGTCACACCTTATCTTTAGGCAGTGAAATTATGGGAAATTTTCATTCTCTTCTTTGCATCTTTATGGGTGGGTGTTCAATATCTTTTCAGCTTTAATGCACTACATTTTTAAACAGAAAAAGTCACCATTTCAAAACAATTGGTTGGAAACATTTCTTCATGTCTGTTACCTTTTATTTCCAGTGGTTTATTAAAAATTGAAGTTCTCCCCTTTTAGCCTAACTAAAGTGAAAAAGAAAATTCCTTCTTTATAATTTTCTGGTTTTATGATGCCACAATGAACTCCTCTGAGAAATTCTTCTTGCATTTGATGTTTCTGATGCCAGCTCACTTAATAAATAATTTCTGAAATGTAATTGTATATTTTCTCTAAGATACTTTGGCCTCCAAATACTTTCATGATGGAAAATGCATTTCCAAAAATAAGAGTGATTCCCCTCACCTTTGCTTTCTCACTTAGCAGTGAAATTTGTTGTCAGATTTGCTCTCAAGACCAAAGAAGCACTACCCAGAGCAACAAGAAGGCAATATGAAGAGAAGGGCACTGATGTGTGTGTATACGTGTATATATGTATACACACACACATATATATGTCTGTGTGTATGCATGTATATATGTATATGTGTGTACACATGTGCACACACACACACACACACACACATACATTCTTCTACCCAGAGCAACAACCAAGAAGGCAATATTAAGAGGATGGCACTGATGTGTGCGTGTGTTTGTGTGTGTGTGTGTGTGTGTGTGTGTGTGTGTGTATTTATATATATTCTCCTGCACAGTATAGTCTTAGGCAGTATGGGTATAGTATGGTCCATGGGATCACATGGGGTCCATCTCTAACCTGCTGAATCAGAAACTCTAAAGGCTAGGCCTAGGAATATGCAACTATAAACAGGCATTTCAAGTCATTCTAACATACACCAAAGTTTGACAACTATTCCAGTAGTAATTGAAAAAAATGGTAGATATTTTTATAATTGAAGAAACTATGGGTGAGGTCTCTCTTCAGGATCACAACCACAGCTAGGAAGACATAAAGACTCACTGAGGAGTCATCACTTCTTGTTCCTTTCTTCTCCTGTATTTATGGCCATGACTCATAGGGCCAAGGAATAGAGAGGATAGTTTACGCTCATTAGCTCAGGGAAGAAGATACCTGAGAAAAGATAGAGATCCTTTCTCTTCCCAATACCTTAGTTAAGTGGTTCTTTCTTCATAATGCCCTGATTATGAAACAGTGTGCTGTAATTTTCATTTACTTGTCCAAAAACAATTTCTGAGCACCTATTATGTGTTTGCTTGGCACTTTGCTAGTTACAGGAAATACAGAAGTGACTAAGAAATGGTACATACCTATTTTAGTTTCTTATTACTTCTGTAACAAATCACCACAAACTTAGTACCTTAAAACAACACAAATTTGTTAGCTAATTGAAGTAAGAGGTTTGAAACAGGTCTCACTCAGCTAAAATCAAAATATGTCTAGAGTTATTTCTTTCTGGTAGCTCTAGGGGAATATCTGTGTTTTTCTCTTTTCCAGCTTCTAAAGGTCATTTGCATTTCTTGGCTGGTGACTCACTTCATCTATCTTCAAGGTCGACAAGTTGCATCCCTCTGATAATTCTTCCACCATCATCATTGCATCTTCCAGCCACAGCCAGAAGGGTTGTCCAAGTTTAATGATACAAGTGATTAGATTGTGCTCATCTGATAAGCCAAGATAATTCTCTTGTCTTTCGATGCTTATCCTTAATCATATCTACAAAGTCTCTTTTACCATGTAAGGTAAGATATTCACAGTTCCAGGGATTAGGATGTGAACATCTTTTGGAAGTCATTATTCTGCTTATTATATTACTCAAAAGGGTATAGTTCTGGCAGTGAGAACAACATATAAACAATCATGGAGAAGCATGCTGCATCATAATGACATGTTCAAATGCCTATGGCAACATAAAAGAGGGTGCAACAAATTAGACTTTTGGTAGGGAGTAGTCTGGATAGATTTCACAAAGGTCATGCTTGAGCTGGGTTATGAAAGGTGATTAAGGAGAGAAAACAAAACAAGAAGTGAAACATACTCAGATTTAAACTCCAGCTCTACCACTCATGACCTATATATATATATAATCATGGACGCATTTCTTAACAATTCTTAGCCAAGCATCCCTGGTTATATTTATAGAGTGAATAATATATTTTTCACAAGTTTGTGGCATATATTAAATAAGTTAAAGGTGGTAAAAATGCTATGTAAACTGTGGTATCTAGTAAATGGAATGGTTTACATTAATAAATGTGGCTTTTAATGAGGTAAGGTTCAGATATTGCAAATAAAAATACAGGACAGCCAATAGAACTTGAATTTCAAATAAGCAATGATTTTTGGTATAAAATCCTCCATGCAATATTTAGGACATACTTATACTAAAAAGATATCTGTTAATTATCTGAAATTGAAATTTAACAAGGCATCTTATATTTTATCTGCAAAATCTTTTTTATGATTTTATTTATTTATTTTTAGAGAGAGGGACAAGGAAAGAGGAAGAGGAGAGAAATATCAATGTATGGTTGTCTGTTCTGTGCCCCCTACTGGGAACCTGGTCCACAACCCAGGCATGTGCCTTGACTGGGAATTGAACCTGTGGCTCCTTGGTTCACAGGCCTGTGCTCAATCCACTAAGCTACACCAGTCAGGTTTATCTGGAAAATCTTATAAAGGGCTTGTAATTAATCATTCTGGGCTATAAAAAGGGCAGTTGCCAGGTATGTTTGGTCCTTTTTGGAAAAAAAAAATCTAGAACCTCTTGATTATGCAAGAGATAAGCCATTTAAATTTATGCAATGTGAGAATTCAGGAGCACTTTTGAAGTCAGAAGGTCATAAGATCCACAGCCCCATGAAATGCTAGCAGGGCAAGTTCTTCAATTTCTCTGAGCTGGAAGATGGTATAGTGAAGAATGGCTTTGGAATAAGACATCCCTTGGTTTCAAACACAGCTTATTCTTTCAGAAGCCTGGTGACCTTGTATAAACTACTTAATCTCTAAGTCTTCATTTCTCCATCTATAAAACTGAGATGATAGAATCTACTTCTTAGAGCTATTTCAAGGACTATATGAAGTCACTCAGGTAAAGACACTTAGCAAAGTCTCTGTGTATAACAGTGTATTAAATATCAATATAACAGAAATAATAAAGAACTTTATATGCTTTATGAAAGAATCTAGACTGTAATCAACTTTCATTTTATAAATAATAATGTCCCTAATATAGCTATAAGATATAAATACCTAATTATTCTTCCACTACATCAATAATCATTGGGTTAAGCATTTGAATGGGTCCTGAGAGGAAATAATGGGAAGACAGAGTCTTTAATCTCACACAGCTCACAGTTTTGATGGCTTATCAGATAATAGAGTGATTGGGATGGCATCAAGTTCCAAAGAATTGCAGGGGCTGAAAGACTAGAAACTATTTTTTCCCAGATTCTCTTGCCAAAGACTTTAAGATACAGCTTAGGTTCTGCCAATGTGAACCATAACTTGACATTTGTAAAGCAGAAGAGAAACATTCTAGCTTTCAAGAAACAGAAGCCACACTACCCCTTCTCTGGAGCAGCAAGCAAGCACCTGGACTTTAAAAGATTTGAGATTTGTTTATTTCCACAGGAGTGAACTACTTCAATGCTGAATGACAGTTGTGGTCATAGTCACCAGTTCCTTTTCATTTCCTGACCTGGGAGAAGGGGTGCCTAAGGTTTGGGGGAGCAAGAAATGGCTTCTTGATTCTTGAAAGCTAGAATTGAACCTGAAATCTATTCATGGCCTTCTTGACATTCTTTCTTCCAACTCTTCCAACTGATTAGTAAGCAACTGATTTCCTATGTTGAATCTCTTACTTGACATACTTGCAATGGTGTCTGTTTTCCTGACCAACAATGACTGATACAACAAGCTACTACAGTACCATTCCATCAGCACAAAGTGATCTGTATACATATAATACAGATACCTAATAGAATCATAGGGGTTTCTTTGGAAGTAAAATACAAAAAACCCTTGAACAATGGGGTTGTTAGAGGTGCTGACATGACACCCTGAATGATTACTAATCTATGTATAACTTTTGATTCTCAAGAAAACTTAAGTCTTAATAGCCTGCTGTTGACTGGAAACCTTGTCAATAACATAAACAGTTCATTAACACATATTTTGCATGTTATATGTATTATATACTGTGTTATTGCAATAAAGTAAGTTAGAGAAAAGGAAATGTTACTGAGAAAATATCATTAAAAATACACTTACAATACTTATTGGAAAAAACCTGCATATGAGTAGACCCACACAATTAAAACTCATGGAATTCAAGAGTCAGCTCTATAGCTCATAAAAGGACATTAAGTATTCCAGTATAAATGATAGAGAAGAAGAATGGTGAAAGACAAAAGTAAAGAAGTAGGGGCAGTAGGGAGTGGTAAGATTGCAAATGTCCTTTTATGACTATAGACCACTGGATAGTGGTAGGACAACTGGGGGAGGAATGACATCGTATTTGAGAGAAATCATTCTGCTGCTGCAGTATGGAGAAGGGTCTGAATGGTCTCACAATGGAAGCAGCAAACCAGTTAAGAAAGTATCATGGCTGATCATGTGTGAGAACATAGTGGCTTTTACTACAGACATAGGAATAAAGATGAGGGAAGTGGGTAATTTCAACATAGTTTTCCATTAGAATTGACAAGATTTGCTGACAGGTTAAATGTAGTTGGTAAGGATGGTAAAAATAGTCTAGAATAATACCCATTTCTGGCTTTAGAAATCAGATAGAGGTGTTATATCCTGAAACGTGCAAGTCTAATGAAGCACCTAATGTAGGGGTAAAAACATACTTGAGTAATGAACATGATAAAGTAAAACTGTTTCTGAAGCAACCAATTGGAGAGAGCCAACCAGCAGTTAGCTATAGAAACATAAAAGTTGAGAATGGGAGTAAGGGGGCGAAAACTGTACTTGAACATTCATTTAAATTTAAAAAAAAGCTAAAAAAAAAGTTGAAAAGAGGCATCTAGTGGGCAGGTGCCAAAATTCAGGAGTCATTAGTATTTAGCTGGTAGCTGAAATGCATTGGCATATATGAGCCTAGAAAGTTATTGTAAACTGAGAATTAAAAGATGGCTTTGTGCAAATGTCTCAGGAACTGCAAATTTAGGGGTTTTAAAAAGAGTAAAATAAACTGAATTTAAAGCTATTGATGAATTGAGAGCCAGTAGTGAGGTTAAAAATAGAGGATAGAAGATGATGAATAACATTCCCAATAAGTGAAGAGGGAGTAAAATCTAAAACATTGGTGCAAGTTCACCCTCAGACTGGATAAGAGCTTTTAAAAAAAAGGATGCCCAGAAGAGGGATTGCTGGGTCATCTGGTAACTCTATTCTTAATTTTTCGAGGAGTCTCCATACTGTTTTCCAGATTGTATCAGTTTATATCCCACCAGCAGTGAATGAAGGATATTTTTTTACAACCTCTCCAACACTTATTACTTGTTTTGTTGATAACAGTCATTCTAACAGGTAGTATGTCATTGTACTTTTGACTTGTATTTCCCTAACACCTACTGAAATTAGGTATTATTTATATATCTGTTGGACATTTGTATGTCTACTTGGGAGAAGTGTCTATTCAGGTCCTCTGCCCACTTTTTTATTAAATGCTTTTGAATTTTATTGTTGTTTAAGTACAGTTTTCTGCCTTTTCCCCCTAAACCTCCCCACCACCTCAGCCATCCCCACTTCCTTCCCTTGTTTCCACCCCCCTTGTTTTTCTGCATGTGTCCTTTATAATTGTTCCTGTAAACCCTTCATCTTTTTTTCCCGCATTATCCCCTCCCCTCTCCCGTCTGGTTACTGTCAGTTTGTTCTTAATTTCAATGTCTTTGGTTATATTTTGCTTGCTTGTTTGTTTTGTTGATTAAGTTCCAGTTAAAGGTAAGATCTTATGGTATTTATCTTTCACTACCTGGCTTATTTCACTTACCATAATGCTCTTCAGTTGCATCCATGCTGTCTCAAAGGGTAGTAGCTCCTTTCTTTCTGCTGTGTAGTATTCCATTGTGTAAATGCACCACAGTTTTTTGACCCATTCATTTACTGATGGGCACTGAGGTTGCTTCCAGCACTTGGCTATTGTAAATTGTACTGTCATGAACATTGGGGTGCATAGGTTCTCTTGGATTGGTGCTTCAGGGTTCATAGGATACAATCCTAACAGTGGAATTGCTGGATAAAAAGGCAGTTCTATTTTTAGTTTTCTGAGAAAATTCCATATTGTTTTCCATAGTGGCTGCATGAGTCTGCAGTCCCACCAACAGTGCACTAGGGTTCCCTTTTCTCCACAACCTCTCCAACACTTGTTGTTCATTACTTTGTTTATGATGACCATTCTCACCAGTGTGAAGTGGTATCTCATTGTCTCTGCCTATTTTGTTAAATTGGATTGTTTGTTTTTCTATCATTGAGTTTATGAGTTTTTATATATTTTGAATATTAACCCCTTATTGTAAGTGTTGTTTGCAAATAATATTTTCCCATTCAGTTGGTTACCTTTTTGTTTTGTTAATGGTTTCCTTCATTATTCAGATGATTCTTAGGTTTATATAGTTTCATTTATTTGAAAATATTTGTTCATAAAGATATATGTACTCCTATGTTCATTGTAGCTTTATTCACAGTGGCCAGGACATGGAAACAACCAAAGTATCCTTTGGTTGGATAAGGAAGATGTGGTACACATATACAATAGAATACTACTCTGCCATCAGAAAAGATGAAATACTGCCATGTGACAACATGGATCGATCTTTAAAATATCAAGGTAAGGGGAATAGTGAAGAAAAAGTTAAGGACAATGATTTCACTCATATAATATGTGGTATAGAAAACTGAAAACAGTAAGTGAACAAATAAGACAAACAAGAATTCATAGAAACAGACAATAGTATGATAATTACCAGAAGGAATGGAGGTGGGGGGGGATGTAGTAAAGGGGGTTAAATATATGGTAAGGAAAGGATCTTTGGTTTGAGGTAGTAAACACACAAAGCAATATACAGATGATGTGTTATGGAATTGTACACTTGAAATTTATATAAATTTATGAACCAATGTCATTCACTGCTACTGAGGAAATTACCAGTGAATAGTTTTTATTTTTACTGAGAAGCAGCACACCATTAAATGTATTGAGAATAAGGAGAGAAGTGGCAGAGGTATACAGAGAGTACTGTCAGTTTGAATTATCCACATTTTAGAATTTGTGTAAAGGGATAAATAACTAATCAGGAAAGCAAATGATTTTATGGGAGATGATGAAGTCCCACCATCTGTAGCATCTGACAGTCCAGAAGCCATATTCCAACAATGCCTCTTATTCTTGTGTGACTGCTAGCATGTTCATTGAATTATATGAGTCTCAGTTTGCTTATCGGTAAAATTAATAATAATATCCATCTCACAGAGCTATCCCAAATATTAATTTACCAATAAAAGGACCTCACATCCATGATATTAAAAGTAATAAAGTAGAAAACTTAACCTGTAAAGTGGAGCAAGGTACATATCTAATTTTCCTTTGAGCATATAGATAAAGCTATAAATGTAGACATATCACCTTATGGACTTTTCAACTCCATGAGCCAGTGTTTGTTTCTTACTCTAGTTAAAGTTAGTTTTCTATCACAAACTAATGAACCCCACCTACACAACAATACAAAGTGCTTAGAAGTTGTGTCTGACACAAAGGTTGGATAAACTATAGGTTATTACTGAAGTAGTAATTATAATTTTATAAAAAACACAAAAGGTTTTCATACTTTTTATATTGTTTCAGAGAAATGAGGTAGCCAAAGCTGCTAGAAGCTTCCTTGGGATAGTGGGGCAATTCAAAAAAGGCACAGAGAAAGAGTTGAAGTTGTCTCCCTGCTGTTATAGCCAGATTTCAATGACACTGGAAGATGTGAGTTTTCCTGCTGTGGGAAGGATATAAAGGTATACTGTTTGTGGTGAAAGAAATCCCTTTCAGGCTATAATGACCTTTAAATAAACCAATATAATGGACATACTAACAAATTAAAGAAAGACTACATTTTATATGATCAGACAAATGTCAAGGTTACAAAAGGTAACTGAAAGAGACAATGTCCTATGAGTAAATATAAAACTCAAACAGTACTGGTAAAGGTTGATTGACACAATACAAATTATCCCAGAACGAAACTAAATACAATAGTAAAATGGAGCAGCAGGAGTGCCAAAAGCTCTGAATAGGAAGGAAACAGGTACATGTGGAAGATAGTATCAAAGAGAAATGACTGATGAAGCAGTGGGTCTATGTGTGCTCACTCTTTAACAACACTGCTCTTGGCGGGATCCAGGTGCAAGCTGAGTCAGATAATAAAAGTCTAAAAGTTGTCTGAAGCTCCCTTAGAGACATTGAAGATATCACACTGTTATCTCCCTTCCACTGGATAGTTGTCATTACAATGATTTTAGTATAGTTTGTCCATTCTCAACTCATCTAAGAAACCCAAAAAGAATTAGAACCTGACTTCACTATTACAGCAATTCAACTGAGTTAAGATGATTGCTAACTAGTAGAATACTGAAATTTCTTTACATCCACCACATTGTTTATTTTTTTAATCAAATTTTCTTATTTTGGATGCTTGGCTTTTGTTGGTTTAGTTCCTGCAATGAGTATTCCTCTAGAAACTTATTTTGTCTTTATTCAGAAATTTGTTAGATTTCCCTAGATCTCAGTTTTGAGCTAAAATAAAGAGATGTTAAACTAAAAACTTTCTAGAAACACTTATGGACAATGCATGTTCCAATGCAGTACAGGAAACCAGAAGACTCAATCCTAAACAGAGTCACTTTATTTTATCTCTTTATTAATTCATAAAGACCTCCCAAGTCTGACAATAGTATAATAGCAATACGGGTGCAACCAGAAACCTTCCACTTCAACCTCCTCTTGGAGTTGCTGAGACCTTCCCAACACTTTTGATATTGTCAGAAATCATCTGCCCCATAAATGGGGAGAGAACTGTGATACACCTGAAGAGAGTTATTTTTACTCTAAAAATGCTTTCCTTAGTGAATATGGAAGACAACATAAGCTGTAAGTTCTCATTCTCTTTCAGACTTAGCAGTAATTCATTTTATGCCTATTAGGATGTGGCAAGGGCTTTAATAATCAAGCAACTAATATATGAGTCCTCATGATGTGCCTTTGTGTGCAGTGATATTTCAAAGACATTGTTTCACTTAATCTTCATCTTAAAAGCCTCTGAAATAGGTACTAAAATGATACTGAGAGTCTGGGATGTTTTTTATCTTTTTGTCAAAAACTGAGGTTAATAATGAATATCTAATTATCTGTCACAGGCTATCATTAGTAAGCCAATATTATCTGAAATAAGAGCCTTACTTCTTTTCAAGGCATCACACTATCTACCTAGAAATTATAGGATATTCTCAAACATGCATGTTACTAAACCTGCCCTGATACTGACTGAGTCCCTCTTGTCTCCAGATCTCTTCCAATTCCACAGTCGAGAAACTTTGGACCCCTTATAACCGCATCCACCATACCCTGATCTTACCACCATATTCCTGACATCATAACTTAATTCTCACATTTTTGCAATAATCTTATATTTGACCGCTTTGTCTCCATTTTCTTCTAGATCAAATTCATACTTCATTAATCTTTCTGAAGTAATACTTTGCTTACTCTGTTAATATTAAAAGCCAAGCTCCTTAGCACAATAAAAACCTAAGATTGGATCCACCTCTAAATTATAGAGGAATCCAAAATTATAACAGTTTAAATAAAGGAAAAAGTTTATTTTTTTCTTACATAAAATAAATCCACAGTTAAGCTGTCCATGAACAGTATGGTGACTTCAGAAAAATCATCAGAACCCGAGAGCATTTCACCTCATCATCTGCCACCGAGAAGAGATGGTACATATTCTCATGGTTCAAGATGGCTACTAGTGCTACAGCTATCATATCCAAGTTTAGCACTGCAAGGAAGAAAGAAGAAAGGTGTGCTCTCCCTTTGAAAGAGGATTTTAAAATGTACCACATAGCACTCCCATCTCAATGGCAAAATCAAATTGCTACATCTTTAGTTTCCACTGGACACATTTAAAAGTTTGCTGGGGATGGGGGGGATCAGGGGATGCAAGGCAAAGAAGAGCAATGGGGGAAAATTGGGACAACTGTAACAGAGCAACAAAAATATTATGCTAATTAAGATAAACAATACAGAAAATAAAATTTTTGAGGTTAAAAAATAAAATAAGCAAAAAAATTTAGTCATATAGTAACACCAAGCTGAAAGACTGGCTTGGGTATGTAGTATTTTAGCTGTGGGGTGGTTTTCCCTGATAAAAAGCAAGATTCTTGTTATTGAGTAAGAAGTTACAAATTAATGTTAGACAACCAGCAGTTTCTACTCACATTTTTTTGGAGGTGTTCATGACTAGTCCTTGTCTATCAGTTCAAGTGAGACCTTAGAATTTGGGAAAACAGCTACTAAAGTAATCAAAAAAATTATTAAGTTTGCTGATATTAATCTGTTAAAAGCAAAGATGCTCAAAATAGATGTTCAATTCTTAAAAACAAAATTCTGACACTGCAAAAGTAAATAATTCTCATGAGGAAAAAAAAAGAAGAAATAAAAGATGGACACAAAGCTGCACGCAAAGCCCCTGAACATTGCCCTCTACTGATGTGAAATTGTAAGACAAAAACAGATGGAATGAGTGATGCATAACTAAAGGTAGATCCAGAAAACGTAGTTAACACCTATGCTAGTACTGATAAAAGACTGTAAAATAACATTTAAATTTATACTAAAAAATGGAACATAGAATGCATTACGTTTATACTGGAAGCCTTCTCAAATCCTATACGGTTTCTGTAATCTCAACAACAAAAATCTTCAGACAAGAAATAAAAGAAAAATCTTGGTTTAAAGGGGGTTAAACCCCCCCAAAAGATAAGAGTTATAAGAGAAAATCTAAAGTGATTTCATGATCTTCAACTTAGAAAGATATGTGATTTGTAGTCCTTAAATAATTTTATGCAACTTTCTATCTCAAGAGTTCTTTGAATTCTTTCCCCTTCTCTTTCAAGGGTTACATCATTCACTATAATGGATTTGTCTGCAGCCAGCAGCTTTACTCTGGTATATTTTTGCAACTTACAGATCCCCACATGGAACTCAGGTCATCATCAACTAGAGATTACAGATTTGTCATCATCTAGCAAAGAGGAATGGTTTGAAAAGCACTGCTATCTATTGGTGAAAGAAAGTAAACCTATCAGTGTCAATTCTACACAACTATTTGTCACTTGGGCTAGAAATTCAAGATCTCTACACAAGTGAGGGATCTGCAGCCATAACTATGATTTTTCTTTGATTATTAAATATCTTAAAGTAGGGAGATATAATAGGATGAGAATCATAAGAAAAAATAAGGAAAACAAACATCCAAGGTGTTTGTCAGAGTACTGATGGTAGTGTGCTGAGGATTATGATTAACACAGCACTCTGAGCCTGAGGTTCATCCAAAAAAGTATGACCATGGATACACAGTTGAAGGCATAAGTAAGGAAAAAATAATTTTTAACTTATCAGCAGTATAATATAAAAACATCAATAAAAATTTTTATCCAAAAGAACCTATGTACCCCAATGTTCATGGCAGCACAATTTACAATAGCCAAGTGCTGGAATCAACCTAGATGCCCATCAGTAAATGAATGGATCAAAAAAATATGGTACATTTACACAATGAAATCTATGCAGCAGAAAGAAAGAAGGAGCTTGTACCCTTGGCAACAGCATGGATGCAACTGGAAAGCATTATGCTAAGAGATATAAGCCAGGCAGTGAAAGACAAATACCATATGATCTCACCTTTAACAGGAACCTAAACAATAAAACAAAGAAACAAGTAAAATATAACCAAAGACACTGAAATAAAGAACAGACTGACAGAGTTCAGAGGGGAGAGGAGAGGGAATTACAGGGGAATTTCAGGGGAAAAGGGAAAGGGCTTATAAGAACAAGTATAAAGGACACATGGATAAAAAGTAGGGGCAGGTGGAAATGGGAAGGAGAAGAGGAGGGCTGGGTGGATGGGTTGGGATGGGAGTAAAAGATAGAAAATTGTACTGCAACAACAATTAAAATAAAATTTAAAAATGAATACTCAAAAAAATTTACAAATATAGTAAAATCAAGTTATGAAGAAGAATAATTTAGTACAGATAAATGCTCGTGTTAGCTATTATCATCACAAATATGAAGTTAAAGTCAGTGTGTTGTTTTTAATATGAGATTTAGGGAATATATACATTGATATGTTCTTGAAAATTATAATACAGGAAAAATAAGTATATCTTCCAAATCTCTAAAAAAAATCAGATTTACATATAAGTGGACCTGTGTGGTGCAAACTTATATTTTCAAGGGTCAACTGTACTCATATTTTAGATCCATTTTGGGGAACTGAATATGCAGAGAGCCAACTTAAGTTATACACAGATTTTTGAGGACTTTATAGAGGTTGGCTTTGTTCAAGGGTCACCTTTATATCCATTCCTTCCATCTTACTAGCTACATAATTAATATTCTGTATGTCTTTGCTTCTCTATTTGATCTATTAAAAACTGAGAAAGGCATATTAACCCCAAAACCTTCTGTCAGATATTCCTTTTGTTTCTAAGACCTCCTGCATTTTTTCCTGACTGTGATAATTTTTTTTTTATTTGCTAGCTTTTGCTGTAAGGTGGCAAGAAACAGGTTATTACTCTACATTCTGGGATCCAGTAACAGCATCTTTTTCTTCATATCTCCAGCCCAGGGGGTGAATGGCATTTACCTTTTACTAATCCCTATATTACCTCACTATTCTGTTTAGCATTTCAGCTATTCTATCAACCATGTAACCAAATTTCTGCATTAATATGCTTCAGTTTTAAATAATTAGAATGGTTTCTCTTTTCCTAATTGTTCCCTTCCTCTAAAATGAAGTTGCACCTGTTTCCAGTGAATTATTCAGGCAACTGTGGTCAGAGCATATAAAATCACAGATAGGCAGAAACTCACTGAGCTCAGAAAACATGTTGTATGAACTGATTAGTGCCTGCTTCCCAACAAATGCTTTTAACAAATATGAGTGTATTGGCATAATGTGGTCCAAGATAAACTCCCATTATAAGTTGGAAATGGGGTTTTGAGGTGATAGCCATCTCTTACTTCTAAATATTGCTGCTATTGTTATCCACCAGAAAGAGCCTAAGGGTTGCACATAAACAAAATGGCTTGAGTGGATTGGAAAAGCAGATTGTCATAGCAAGAACAAAGTGACAATGGAATAAGACACTGACCTGAAAATCTTTGAATTTTTTTCTGAACAGAAACAGAGCCTGGGATAAGAATAAGCCTGAAGATGGGACCAAATGCCTTCAGCCATGGATTGTAGAAGGATTCAGGCATGGAACAGGGAAGTTATTACATCTGGAAACTGCATTTAAGTTAACACTGATGTAGCTGCCGCAAGACCAATACAAACTTATTCTCCAAAACAACACAAACAGTAGTCAAACTTGACTGTGATCTATTGAGGTAGGTAATACTTTAGGTGTATAGACTGAAAGTATCATAGACAAACTGGAGTCACCAAAAAATAACATCCACACTTTAGGTCCTACCCTTTGCAACAACATGGATGGAACTGGAGAGCATTATGCTAAGTGAAATAAGCCAGGCAGAGAGGGACAAATACCACATGATCTCACCTTTAACTGAAACATAATCAACAAAAGAAAAGAGTAAACAAAATATAACCAGAGACATTGAATTAAGAACAATCTGACAGTAACCAGAAGGGAGTGGGATGGGGTCAGTGCAGGGAAGGGTTTTCAGGAACTACTATAAAGGACACATGGACAAAACCAAGGGGGAGGGTAGAAGCAAGGGAGGGAGGCAGGATTGGCTAGAGTTGGGGGGAGTGTGGGGGGTAATGCGGACAACTGTAATTGATCAACAATAAAGTAATTAAAATATATATATATATATATATATAATATCCATACTTTAAGAGACCCTTGAAATTCTATTGTATGCAGGACTACCTTCATAATTTATGAAGCCAGTGCAAAACAAAAATGTGGGCCCCTTGTTCAAAAATTATTAAGAACTTCAAGATGCTGACAACAGAACACCCAATCAAGGGTGAGGTCTGAGTATGGATCCCTATGGAAATGATCAAGACACACACCAATAAAGTAAGTCATGGTTGTGTGAGAAACAAGCTGTTGTCTTTGTAGACAAGAACTTACAAGATGGTAGTTGGCAGACATGGGGGGAGGGAGTGTATTTAGATTTACCTTCAATTATTTTTCAAGATTGGCATATAAAATATAATAGAGTTAGTTCATGAGCTAAAGTTACAGTGAAGAATATCTCATCTCAGGCTACCCTAACAAAGAACATTCTTCAAATTAAAGCCCATCTACAATGGATTGCTTGTGAAAGCAGCAAGCACTCTACCCTGTATTCGTATCCCTGGCTTTGTATAAGAAATACCATGAGCAATTTGTTTAAAAGAAAACACAATATCAGTCCAGAATCAAATTAAAAAGAACAGTCTTATAGGCAACTACCTGAGACGTCAATTTATAAGGATTACCCTTGGGTATTAGAACATTATAGAGAATGCAAAGAGATAGAAAATGATGTGCTTACACAAACTCAGATGAGAGACTACTTTGCACAGTTGAAAAATATACTTCAGTCATTGAGTACATAATGGACATCAAGTATCAATGGATGATCTCTCAAGCTTTCTATGGAGGATAGTTCCAAATAAATGTAGAATTTCCACTTAGATGAGTGGGATGTGCAACTATGAGATTATGACAGTCTTTCTTGGGATAATAGTCAGTCATCAGACATCCTTTACCCTTCCCCAGTGGTCCACTAAATAAATGTTGGAGACATAAGTATCATCTTTAAAGGGTAAAAAAAAAAATGTATTAGCCTGCAAAGTCTCCCACTTGTCTCTCTTTGGCTTTGCCTAAGCCTTACTTTAAAAGACTGTTTTAGAAAGTTTCCAGTAGTTGATAGGAACATGTTTTAATAAGCTTGCCAAGTTTTATGATGAATAGCAGTGTTGAAAATCACTGCTGTAGATTTCATGCAAACCGTGAAGAATCAGTTCTTTGGGACTTGGTATAATGGTTTTAAGTTGGCAGTTAGTTGAAATAAAAGGGCTTTATAATTCCTTCCAAATTAAATGCTCACTGATATCACTAATCCCCCATTAGTTAATTGAAAGAAAACATGTGCTTCAAGCAAAGTGGCACTATTTCCCAGATGTATTATATACATTTCTACCTCTATGCTTTTTATCTCTTATTCTTTACCTTTAAATTTCTACTTCCATGCCATTTTGGTTTTGCCCTCATTCAAGACTAGCATCAACTTCCACCTTCCCTTCCAAACTACCCCAATTCCCATTGACTTCTGCCAAGGGATATATGAAGTCCTTATTATCTATGAAAATGTGTGGAAAACTTAGCTTACATTAGCTTATACTGTTACACCCTTATTTACACCCAAGGCTCCTTATACCGACTATTGGTGATCCTCTTAGGGAAAAGTAATGCTTCTAACAGTGCCCTGAGTAGGATAAGTGCTTGATAAATGTATAGCTTTTTGTTAATTATGTAGAGGTAGATCAGTGTCACTTACCATATTGATTGTTATTGAAAAAGGTATCTATTTTCTCATCTGATAAGTGTAGGTAACAATATTTACCTCACATAGTTACTGTGTTACTGATATAAGAAAACGTAAAAAAAAGAGAGAGAGAGAGAGAGAGTCTTGTACACAGTATAGTTGACCAATACATGGGAAGTACTTTCCTTCATATCTTTTTTTGAATATTTATTTATTTATTTATTTATTTTAACATTTTTTATTGTTGTTCAAGTACAGGTGTCTCTATTTTCCCCCACCACTCTCCCCTGCCCCACCTCCCCCTACCTCCCACCCTTAATCCTACCCCACTTTGGCTTTGTCCATGGGTCCTTTCTACATGTTCCTCATTTCTTAAAGCCTTGGTTTTCATAGATGTTTTTTTTTTCTGAGGTGTTGTTTTTTTTTTTTTAATAGCTCTTGGAAACTTTTGGATGGTCACAGCAGAGTGCTGAGGGGCAAACAGAAATTATTCTATTTGATTATAAACAGATGTTGATTCTTGAACTACAACTTGTTCAGGGTTGATCTCTGGAAAAATCAGCAATCACAGCCCAGGAAACTATTTCCCAATAACACTTAATCTTCTTTAACTTGTCTGAGTAGGCCTTAAGACTTAAGTAAGCTTCTTTTTAGAGACACATCTACATAAAGCTCATATTAAACAAATGTAAAATTATTTTTATTGCAATTATCAATGGACTTAACCAATTTTCTTATAAATTGATCATTATTTTTAAAGTATATTGTATTGATTGTGCTATTACAGCTCTCCCATTTATTTTTTCCCTTTATTCCCTTCCACCATACACCCCTCCTTCCACCAGCATTCCTCTCCTTAGTTCATGTCCATGGGTGATACATATAAGTTCTTTGGCTTCTCCATTTCCTATACAATTCTTACCCTCCCCCTGTCTATTTTGTACCTACCAATTATGCTTCTTATTCCCTGTAGCTTTTCCCCATTCTGGCCCCTTCCCCTTCCCACAGATAACCCTTCATGTGATCTCCATTTTTGTGACTCTGTTCCTATTCTAGTTGTTCACTTAGTTTTCATTTTTGTTTTTGAGGTTCAGTTGTTGACAGTTGTGCATTTGTTGTCATTTTACTGTTCATAGTTTTTGATCTTACATTTCTTGGATAAGTCCATTTAACATTTCATATAATAAGGTCTTGGTAATGATGGCCTCCTTTAACTACCTTATCTGGGAAGCACTTTCTCTGCCCTTCCATTCTAAATGATAGCTTTGCAGGATAGAGTCATGTTGGATGTAGGTCTTTGCCTTTCATGACTTGGAATACTTCTTTCCATCCCCTTCTTGCCTGTAAGATTTCTTTTGAGAAATCAGCTGATAGTTTTATGGGCTATCAGCTGATTTATGTTACCTTTATAGACAACTCTCTGCTTTCCTCTTGTTGCTTTTAAGATTTTCTCTTTATCTCTAATCTTGGATAACTTAATTATGATGTGTCTTAGTGTGTTCCTCTTTGGGTTCAATTTCTTCGGAACTCTCTGGGCTTCCTGGAAGTCTATTTCCTTTGCCAGATTCAGGAAGTTCTCCTTCATTATTTTTTCAAATAAATTTTTAGTTTCTTGCTCCTCCTCTTCTCCTTCTGGCACCCCTATGATTCAGATATTAGAGCACTTAAAGTTGTCCCAGATGTTCCTAAGCCTCTGGGACATTTTCTTGCATTCTTGTTTCTTCATTCTGTTCTGGTCAGATGTTTATTTCTTCTTTTTGTTCCAAATCATTCATTTGAATACCAGTTTCCTTCCCTTCACTGCTGGTTCTCTGTATATTTTGCTTCATTTCACTTTGCATAGCCTTTATTTCTTCCTTCATTTTGTGATCAAGCTTAACCATTTCTGTGAGCATCCTGATTATCAGTGTTTTGAACTCTGCATCGAATTGGTTGTCTATCTCTTTATTGCTTAGTTCTTTTTCTTGAGTTTTGATCTGTTTTTTCATCTGGGCCATATATTTTTTTTTTTGTCTCAGCACACCTGTTATGTTATAAGGAGTAGAGTCTTAGGTATTTGCCAGGGCGGGACAACCCACATTGCTGCATTGTGGCACCGTCTGTGGAGAAGTGGTCAAAGAAAGAACAATGCTGCTTGCTTGGCTTTCACCCCACTTTCATCACTTTCCTTGCTTCACACAAGCAGATTGTGCTCTTTCAGGTTCTGATTCCCAGGTGGGTGGGATTGTATATGTTCTAGGATCCCGTGAGCCTCTCCAGTGGAGTCTCCTGTGAGACTGGGAGTTTCTCCCACCTTCAAATCCCCACAAGATTTTATAGCCTGATGTTTTGAGTTTTTAGTTCCCCAATCAGCCTGCTGCTGCCTCATCCATCCAGTCCACTGCCTCGCCAGGAGTTCTCTCTGCCCAGCTGCCCATCTCCACTTCTCTTACCAGTCTGGATGAATGTTTCTTTAATACCTTGGTTGTCAGAGTTCCATGAAGTCTGATTTTCTGGCAACTCTGTTTTTTTTTTTAATTGGTTGTTATCCTTCATTTGGTTGTATGAGGAAGCAAAACATTTCTACCTAGGCCTCATCTTGGCTGGAACTGATAATCATTTTCTGATTTTTTCTGTGCTACTGTCTCAGGAGGGTAGCAGCACAGTCTTTGGATCTACTATTATATTATTAGAGAATATATTCATCAGGATGGGTTAAGTTTTGCAGCAGTAACAAAGAACTTATTTACCTCAGTGGCTAAAAAGACAAAGGTCTATTTGTAGCTCATATTCTATATCCATCTTGGAGAGGTTTGGAATGTTGGGGGGGTATGTTCTTCATTATTTACACATAGCAACACAGTCTGAAGAAGGCTTTACCTCCTTCTTTCTACAATAAAAGGAAATATACTGAAACATGCAATAGCTCATGAAAGTTCCATGCTGCATGGAAGTTCATATTTCAGTAACTAATGCAGGACTCTTAACTCTATGTGACTATCTTCAAAAGCGATGTAGAAATAGAAACTGACCATAAGCCTAAAAGAATAATAAATAAAGTCTGTATGAACAGATTTAATAATTTACAAAGAGGAATTCTATTTTGTATGACCAATGTATATATTAATTTCCAACTAGCTTGATGTTTTTAAAAAGCCTGGCATATATATTGCCATGACTTTGGAGAACTTCTTTCTCAGTAGTTCAATAATCACTTGATCTTTCTCTCTTTTGCGTAGAAATTGGCTTTGTTTCTGTGATGATCATACTGCTAGGAAGGTGAGCCATGCAATGAAACATAAATGCTGCTGAACCACAGGTGAATTGTGGATCTCATATTTCACTGTGGACAAAGAAAACTGTCTAATTAAAACTGTCATTTGGGTATTTATTATATGCTTACTAAGTGCCAAACTTTCTACTGAAATTAAAATGACTGGCATTTCTGACTGGTGCACTCTTTAATACTCATAGCTGATGTTATGCAACAACATATGCATAACTATTTGCAACATGCAAGATAATAATGTGTCCCTGTAATTTACACAGAGCTTTAAATGATGCAGATTCTATGTCTAAAAATTATAACTTGGAAAAAAATGATTCCATTGTAAACATATGTCAATCTTTAACTTTTTACTTAATTGTCACATAATTTTGTGTATGTATATATTTATACATATATTTATATATGTATACTTATATATTTATGTTTCTCAGTAGGTAAATGATACAGATCCTTTGAAGTGGAAAAGTGAATCAATGCAATGCCATGGAGAATCAGAGAAAATATATGGACCCACCACTTTTGAATTTGTTCTTTTATATTTTTGCATTTGTGTGAATAATTGCTCTTCAATCCTAAAGTATAGATACGTGACAATTTCACGGGATGCAAAAACATCAATTTCTACTTATAAACTATGGTTATGTGATATTCATCTGTGAGCTGTTCTTGCTAAAAATGTGAAGAATCCAAATGCAAGGAGTTACTGGAATGATAATAAAATTACTGAGAGTGTAATTAAATATCTTGGATAAACTTAAGGAAATAATCTAATTATTATAAGATAACAGTTTTGAAAGGAAATTTAAAAGTATTGTCACAATAGAAGAGAATATATCACAGGATGCTGTATTTATCAGATTCTCTCTCAATCTTTATTTTAGAACATATTTTCCCCACAAACATTTCTTGAGTAACAGCTATGTACCAGCAGCTCACTAAAAGCTAGTAATATCATAGACTTTCACCTCAAAATTTTATCTTTTTGTCATAAAGGAATAAAGGTTAAACAAAATTTATAAATTGATTATATTCTAATAATACTATGTTTTGGAAAACTAGATATCAGACTGTATATAACTTTTTAAACGTTTTTTATTCATTTTTATTTTTAGAGAGAGGGGGAAGGAGGGCTAAAGAGAGGGAGGGAAACATTAATGTGTGGTTGCCTCTCACACCCCCCGCATTGGGGACCTGGACCACAACCCAGGCAAGTGCCCTGACTGGAAATCGAACCTGCAGCTCTTTGGTTCACAAGCCTGTGCTCAGTCCACTGAGCCACAACAGCCAGACTGTATATAACTTGATTGGCTGTACACAAGAGTGGGAAACACTGTACTAAGGACATATACCTTGAAGAACAAAAAGTTTTCTCAGAATCAAGGAGGTACAGAGAACAAGAAGCAAGCTTAAATTATGGAATCCCAAATGAGTGTAGTAAGATACAAAATGGAAAGAAGTTTGGTGTAACTGGAGCAGAGTAGTGGGGAAAGAGTGGTTCAAATAAAAATTGGATCCAGTTGTTAGATGGCATTATTTTTGAGGCTACAGTATTTCAATGGCAGTTCATAGAAGGTTTAAAAAGAGGAGAATAACATGATCAGATTTATATTTTGGAAAGTAGACTCTCTCAGCAGCCCTTATTTAGAATAGTTAAGATAAATCATAACCATGATTTTTTTTCTAAAGTTGATTTTTTCCTAATTATTACAAATAAAAAGATTACCTTCAATAAGGTGTATACATTTTATCTAATAAGTTGACTATATTAAGAAAACTGAGGTTTCCTGGAAAAGTAATTCTGCCTCAAGACTTCAGCATCAATTCTTATTTTTATTTATTTATTTTTTATTCCAATGTCTTATTTTTAATAGAAATGGTCACTAGTAAAAATTGTTTCTTTTTAAAAACATTTTTTGTTTATTTTTTTCATTGTTGTTCAAATACAGTTGTCTCCATTTTCCCCCTTATTACTCTCCCGACCCTACCCACCCCCATCTCCCACATTCAATACTCCCCCTCTTGTTTTTGTCCGTGGGCCCTTTATACATGTTTCTTGATGACCCTTCCCCTTCATTCCCCTGTTATTTTCCCTCCCCTTCCCCTCTGGTTACTGTCAGTTTGTTCTTTATTTCCATGTCTCTGGTTCTAATTTCTCACTTGTTTGTTTTGTTGATTAGGTTCCACTCATAGGTGAGATCATATGGTATTTGTCTTTCACTGTCTGGCTTATTTCACTTAGCATAATGCTCTCCAGTTCCATTCATGCTGTTGGAAAGGGTAGGAGTTCCTTCTTCCTTTCCGGTGCATAGTATTCCATTGTGTAGATGTACCACAGTTTTTTGATCCACTTATTTACTGGTTTAGAATCTAGAAGATATATTAATCACTATTTTTGATTGGATTCATTGAAGTGACATTGGTTAATAAAATTATACATGTTTCAGGGATACAATTCTATAATATATCATCTTTATATTATATTGTGTTTATCAATCACCATTAAGAGAATCAAAAGTGTCTTTAAAAGTACTTCATATATTTTTATATGAAGTACTTATATATTTTTTATATGAAGTACTTCTATTAAAGACACTTTGATTCTATTAATACTGGTGGGGGGAAATGGCAACAACTGTACTTGAACAGCAATAAAAAAAGTTTAAAAAATTAAAAAAAAATAAAGTACTTCATATACCTTCTAATTGAAGTTTTGGTGACATGCTGGCATCACCTTTATTTTTTATTAAGTATTTGACAAAGGCCTCAAATTTATGTAGGGTAAAAGTTTTTCAACACACACCTACATTTCTTGAAACTATGACATATGGTTTGTTTTTTTAATTATATTTTAAAAATCAGTGGTAGCAAAAGGTATTTAATGCATTATTCACTCCAAGTAGAAAAAACTGCATACCAGGGAATTTAGAAGGCTTTAGAATCAAGATTTTTTGAAGCACAATTCATTGTTCATTATACATATGGAATTACTGAATCTCTAACACCTCAAATAGTTTTTATCTTGATTTAGTTTTGTATAGTCCCAAAAAAGGAAATTATCTTTTTCCAGACATGTCATTCCATGAACTATAAAAAAATTTAAAAATATATACACATATAGAAATTTGCTACTGTGAAACCCATAAATTTAACAAAGATATTATCTGCTCAATAGAGATTACAATAATGCATTATATATGAAATAATTGAATAATGTTTAAAATGTATTACAATAGTCAAAATTATTTCATTCTTCTTATCATCTATTACTTTTCACTATTTAGTTTTGTATCTAAACTTCCAAATAATATATTATATGGTATTGATGCTTGTGCCCTTTTATAAATATTTTTCCATAATATTATAAAACGTGACTGTGATTTCTTCAAAATGAAGGAAATTCACTGTACTATGTGGATATCCTCTGAATGCTAGACCTTGTCTTAAAAGTTGAACTAGGAACCAACAACAAAAACATGCCCATGTATATGAAGAAGAGAATTGCTTTAGTATATTACCTAAAGTGTCCAGTTTTAAAGAAACAGAAGACATGCAAAAATGGGAAAGTGTGACTCCTACACAGGGGGAAAAAAGCAGGCAACAGAAGATGTCTTTAAAAGAGACTAGATGTAAAATTGAACAGACTTAAAACAGTCATTATAAATCATAAAGTCCAAAAATATATAGTTAAGGAAGGAAAGGAAAGACGGTGATGTCAGCTTCATGGTGGCATGTGAAGTTTCTCTATTTTGTCCCTCTTTTAGGACAATTAATTAGATATCCATCCACAAACCAAAGTGCTTGAGTGGGAGTTCTAGGCACCATATTCCAAGGGATCCAGGTGGAGTCAAACCCTTTTGCATCCAGATGTATTCAGACAGATCTTTGTGTGGGCTGCAGAACCAGAGCAGCCAGCAAACCTGCCCCAACTTCACTCACCTCAGTCAGAGGAGAAATAAACTGGAGCTTGCTTATTTGAGAAGATACCCATGGATAAGGAAGAATTTGCAGAAGTCCAATCTTCCCAAGGGGAAATTATAGCATGCAGTGGAAATGGTAAGATGAACTTTGTCAACACCATAACACCACCCCTCCACCAAGTCGTTCAACCCTGCATGGAACTAAACAATATCTCCACATTGGGGAAAAAAGAGAACAACAAGTGAGTATCAGGCTACCTCAACTGTGCAGGACAAGGTTGGAGAAAACCATTTCTACTCAGAAGCATCCAGAGTACTAAGGCAGGACCTCCATGATTGGAAGGAGGAACAAGATCAGGAAAGTGAAATATAAGAATATCAAAGGGAATTTAAGGAAGGTAATTCCTGCTAACTTTGCCCAGGACTTTAGCAGGAAGTCTGCTCAGGGGCCTCTGGGAGTACCTTATCTTAACTTCTCCCCACCAAGTCTATGGGAATCCTCAACACTACCAATGCTAACCCCATACCTCCTCTCACTCTGCAGCATTATTTGTAATAACCAATATATGGAAACAACATAAGTGTTTTGAACAGATGAATTGATAAAAAAAGCATTGAGGTTATACAGGGTAGAGAAAAAGTAAGTTTGCAGTTGTATGTAAAACAGAGTTTATTCTTGTTTTATTATGCATTAATTGTTATATCAGTTTCCATGGGAAAAAGAGTAAACCTACTTTTGCCACACCCTGTATATACAATGGAATATTATTCAGCCATGAGAAAGAAGGAAATCCTGTCATTTGCAATAAGATGGATGGACCGTGAAGACATTATTCTAAGTGAGATATTAGAATAATATTCATCAATAAAAACAATGGGGTACTAATACATGCTACCAATCTGGATAAACTTTGAAAACACTATGCTAAGTCAAAGAAAGCAGTCACAATAGATCAAATACTGTATAAATCCATTTACACAAAATGTTCAGAATAGTCAAGTCAATTGAGACAAAAAGTAAATTAGTGGCTGTAATGGACTCAATGTTTGTGTTCCTCCAAAATTCATACACTAAAGCCTTAACACCCAATATGGCTATATTTGGGAAAGGGGCCTCTAAGAAAGGTCAAGTGGGGTCCTAAAGGCATGATCTTGATCTTTTAGGATTTGTGTCCTTATAAGGAGAGACATCAGAGTACTCACTCTCTTTTTCTTTATACTCACACATCAAAGACAGGAGAAGACATAGAGAAAAGATGACATCTGAAAGACAGAAAGAGTCATAACTAGAAATCAGATTGTTTGGGTCCTTAATCTTGGATTTCTAGTTTCAAGTTGTGATAAAATAAATTTATATTGTTTTAGCCACTCAATCTATGGTATTTTGCTATGGCAGCTTGAGTAGACTAATAAATATTTTGGTACTGAGAAGTGGGGTTTTGCTGTAACAAATACTTTAAAATGTGAAAGTGGCCTTACAACTGAGCAATGGTTAGAGGCTAAAGGAATTTTGAGGCTTATGCTAGAAAAATTAAAGATTGCCATGAAAGGATTGTTGGCAGAAATATGGACCTTAAAGATAATTCTGCTGAGAGCTCAGAAGGGAAAGAAGAAAGCTTTCATCTTTTTAAAGAATACATATATCATCATGACCAGAATGTTGGTCAAAATATGGATGTTAAAGTTCATTCTGGTAAAGTCGCAGATAGAAACAAGGAACAGCTTTCAAGAAAATGGAAGAAAGATTATCCCTGTTATAAAGTATTAAATAACTTTGCCAAAATGTATTTTAGTGTTTTATGAAAGGTATAGCTTGTGAGAGGTGAAGTTAGATGTTTAGCTGAGGAGATTTCTAAGCAAAATGTTAAAGGAATGACTTGTTTTGTTTGTTTGTTTATTTTTACCTTAGTAAAACACAAGAGGGGAAAAGTAAATTGAAGGAATTATTCAGCAAAAAGGAACAAGAACTTGAAGATTTGGAAAATTCACAGCCTGTTGATATTGCAAAAGGGTATATGCTTCACAGGGACACTGAAGCATGTGGCTGAACAACGATTTGATAAGATTAGTATGGTCTGAACCATGGTTTCCATAAAACATCAAAAGCCAAGAATAAGATGATAATATACCAGAAGAGACAATCTTGTTTGGACCAAGAAGAACAGGAAAATAGTTCCTAACTGAATGATTAAGAACATGTGTAACCTTAAAAAATAGCAAAAAAAAAAAAAAAAAAAAAAGGAAGAATGTCTCTTAAGAGAATCCAGACATCATCAGTGTGCTCCTCCCACCACAGGCTCAGGAGGAGGCAAAACCTATTTTCTACTGTCTCAAAAATTTCAGTGGCAGTACTCCCCTCCTTAGCTTCAGAGGGCCAGGCCACTTCCATTCAAGCCTCCCCACGGAGCCGAAGGAGATGGGCTGTTCTACCAGACTCCCCAGTGGATTTTCAGGGCAGAACATAGAAGCCAAGAGGATAATTCTCAAGTCTTAAGGTCTAATGGAATTTACCTTGCTAAGTTTTGGACTTGCTTTGGACCTGTCACCCTTCCTTCCTTTCAATTTCTCCCTTCTGAATGTCTATACCATGCTTGTCCAACCACTGTAATTGTGAAGTACTAATTTATCTGGTTTCACAGGTTCATACCTAGAGAGAAATTTGCCCCACAGTGTATCATATCATATCTGATTTAGATGTGGATGATATTTAGATGGAACTTTGGACTTTAGACTCCATGCCAGAATGAGTAAAATTTGAACAGCTGTTGAGATATGATGAATATATTTTGCAAGTGAGTAGGACATATGTTTTAAGGGGCCAGGGCACAATGTTATGGACTGAATGTTTGTATCTCCCCTAAATTAATTTGTTGAAGACCTAATGAGCAAATGTGGCTGTATTTAGAGATCGGGCCTCTAAGGAAGTCATTAAGATTAATGAGGTCATGAGGGTAGGATTCTTCTCTGTTAGAATTTGTTTCCTAATGAAAAGGGACACCAGAGTGCATCTCTGTCTCTGTCTTCCCATGCTCATGCATCAAAAAAAGGCGTTGTGAAAACATAACAAGGAGGGGGATATCTGCAAGACAGAAAAGAGCTCTCACCAGAAACAGAATCAGCCAAAACCTTTATCTTAGACCTCTAGCCTTCAGGCATATGAAAAAAATAAATTTTTATTCTTCAAACCGCCTAGTTGGTTGTATTTTGTTATGGCAGCACAAGTAGGCTAATATAGTTGCTTACATCAGAGAGGTAGGCAGGTATTGTAGGAAATGGTGACTGCTAATGAGTACAGGAATTCTTTTTAGGGAAATAAAAATGTTCTAAAATTGATTGTGCAATGGTTGTACAAGTGAATATACTAAAAACATTGTATAATATATTTTAAATGTGTGAGTCAATAATGCTTTCAATAAAAAAATAAATCATGTTTATTTTATTTTCAACAAAGTGTTCTGGATTTTTCTGACAAATTGTCTTTGTTCTACAGCTGACTTCAGTTATAAATACTGAAGCCTACCATTGGTAAGAATTTTATATTGCTCACATTTTCTAAAAATATACACTCATTTTTCTTCAATTTATTTGTTCAATCCACAAAGAGTGGAAAATATAGGAAAAAAATTAAATCCCTTAAGGTAGAATAAATTAACCAAGATCTAGTAATGTTTTGCTTTCTATTATTTGGAAGAATTCATGTAAATGTGGAAACTTCCTACTCTTTTCAAAGTTATTTTTTAATCTGAGATGGATATTTTTCCACAAGAGTCTTTCATTATTCAATAATCAAATTACACTGCCATGTGCTCGATTTTGCAGAAATTCCATTTTCAATGAATTACTTGGATTCACCTTGTTCATTTTATCTGGATAATCATCAGTGTTGCTTTACATGTATGTAGAAGGTATACTCCATTAAGGACTCCATCTTATCTCATAGCTCTGAATTAATTTCCTATTCATTTCCCTGGCATTTTATTCAATGACCTAAATAACTTTCTTTTATATCTTTCTCAATGCCTTTTTAATGTCTGCTTTCTGTTCCTCATGTACATTTTTAAAAAGTTTTCTTTCTCATTCTGGAAAAAATTAATAGTTTATTAATTTTACTTAATATATATAATATTTTAAATTAATATATATAGAAACCAGCCCTAAATTTTTGTAATAGTTAAATTTCATATTAATTTTTATAACAAATAAAATATCAACAATAATTTAAAGGTTATAAAAAAGAATTTCCAATTTATATCTATGTAGTATATTCACAGTAATAAGTGTCATTCATTAAATATTTCAATAGCAATTCATGTCATAATGAAGGCATTTTTTATTTAAATTAATAGTACAGCAATATTATCAGGTACAGTGCAGGCTACTCTGATAAGTAACCAGAATTGAATAACTCAAGTACATTGTCTTATCTGTTCTGGATCTATGGGACATTTCAAATGAAAACTACAATTTGGGGTAGTCTATGAAGCTCTCAGTTTCAGGAGTACACATACCAGGCACTTTATTTTGCACCCAAATGTTACCTTTATATTTTTGAGTTATTCCATGTAATTTATTTTCTACCTCATTACATTAATGAATTTAGAATGGTTAAAAGTGGACCAATGAAGACTAGGAAGGGTGGCATGTGAAACTGGGTGATCCAGTAGGTGTTAGGAACTGTCTACTATGTGCAAGGCAGTTGGTATTCACAGTAGGAAATGCACTGGATGTGAAATTAGAATTCCTGGGTTTAAATGTATGTTCCTATACTGACTTGCTATGAAACAATAAGTATAATAGTGTGATGATTAAGAGAAAAAGCTGAAACACAGTACTTAAAATTCAAACGCTGGCTCTGTACTACCTTGGCAAGTTGCATGACCTCTATGTGCCTCAATTGCCCGCCTGTAAAATAATTATGATGATAATAATAGTACTTTATGCAATTGTTATGAAGATGAGATGGGATGACATTCGTAAAACACACAGATCAATTTCCAGTACATTCTGTTCAATGTTAAATTTAATTATTATCATTGGCATTTATTTAACATTGGAATAAAAGCTTCCTTATTTCTTCTTTTTTCAATTTTAAAACAGTTCCTGTTTATTAACTGACCAGATTACAAAAATGACCATGGTAGATACCTTAGTTCATCCTTCTGATAAGCCTGGTTGATCTGGTCCTCCCTGCTACCAGCATCTCTACCTTCTACAGAAAGAATGTGTGGTCCTTTTCTTCATTCCACCTCATGTGGAAGATAATTTGAAAAGCCACAGGAATTTGTTTGCTTCTTTGAGGCATTTTCCAACAGTGTAGATGTCACGAATCAGATCCTCCACACAAATGATGCCATATTTACCCAAAGATCACGCAATCAATGTGTTATCTGTTGGGGCAATTCATTTTTTGTTGATTTTCCCATAACCAAGATTGTAGATCAATTCGTTTACTAACTTCGGGTTTGGGTACCCCCATACAATATATCATTGCACAATACTCAGCATGTTAACTGAAGACTTGTTAAGCTTAACAAAGGTGCTACTGAAGGTCTGGTGAAGGCAAAGAAGTTGTAGCACCTTTCAGTCCTTTGGGCTCACACCACTGATACCTCTGATCCTGATGAAAAAATGCCTATTTGGGTTTTGCACATACGTAGAAGTCGCCATCTTTTCTTCCCATTCTAATCTCAGTTCTGTACATGTGCCTATATTCCTTGTGATAGTGCTTAGCTTTTTCATAGATAAGCTTCCTGGTTGGCTTTCAAAGCATCTTTTGGGCAAACTTCTTTCTCGGGCACTTAATTTTCAGCTCTGTGAAATTCCTTCCCATTTTCTTAAAGGTTTCTGGCACAGCAGGAAACTTCTTCTCTTCTGTACCCTCCATAGTTTCACATGAAAAAAGAGGAAGCAGAGCCTCCCTATTTCTAGGTTGTTGTCAATATTAAATGATATATTTATATATTCACTTCTCAACATTCATTATGTATGTTCTATGTAGTGGGTATCATTCAATATGCAGTATTTCTATATCCAGATGATTCAGAAACACCCTGAAGAAGTAAATCTGGTAAAGGAGATAAAATAATTGCATAAACTGGTAGAATGCAGTATAGAAAGTTACCATATGCTAAAACAGGTACAGATGACACACTTCATGAATTCAAGGAAACAAATGATCACTTCCTAGTGGAGCTATCGATAGGGACTTGATGGATGTGTTAACATTTACTTCAGGGTCTAAAAGGAAGCTAGGTGAAAAATATGGAAGAAAGGGCAAAGCCATTCCTGGTGCCAGGCAGTGTGAGGAAAAGTATGAATGTAATTAAGACTAACCAGATACATAAAACTGCCTTAAACTGGAAAGTATTCATTTCCACATTTTAAGTCTTGAATCTTTTGGCTCTCACAGAAAAACATTCATATACATTATTGCTTTCTAAGACAAATAGGAAAACAGAGCATTGCACAATAATTTCTGCAAGAGAGCTTAGGCTTGTTGTTCATGAAGCATACTCAAATAGTAACAGCGTGTTGTCAACCCAGACCTAACCCAGTTTGCCTTTGTTAACTGGGCCAATTCCCACAGTAGAGAGTGGGATGAGAATCTGCTGACCTACACACTACCCATCGCCCACTCAGGCACATTAAAGGATGGGCATCCATTTTCAGTATTCCTAGCTGAGCACTAGTTCACATTAAAGAGGGGAGAAAACTGCAGCCACTGTATTTCTTGGCAAGTTGCTTGAATAAAAATAGAGATCTGCTGACTAAGTATTCACTATATCTGCAGACATTTCCCAGCTGGGGAAATAGACTTTTATCCCCTAATTTTTCCCCTTTTGAATATTTACTTAAATTAGTCCCTCAAATGTTCCTTTGCCACATTTTTTGAATTAGTAATTTAAAAATACATATATAAAAATATATATTGAATACTATATTTGTTCCAGCTGTTATTAATTGCCAATCCTAAAATATTCGCTTTACTTTTGGAGATAAAACAAGACCTTCACATGTTAGTATTTGAGTCTACACATCAAAACAGTTTGTTTTAGTTTGTTATTTTTAAACAATTATTTCTTATTTTATTTTGAATAGTTTGTTTTATTGTATTTTTCTATTACCATTTATCTTTCCTGTATACTCTTCCACCTCCATTCACTCCCCCACCACAGTCACCACATTGTTGTCCATGTCTATTAGTTCTTTTTCTTTTTGCTTGATGTATCCACCCCACCAACACCCCTAGAGCTGTTAGCATGTGCTCTATGAGTCTGTCTCTATTTTGCTTATTAGTTCAGTTTGTTCATTAGATTCCACACGTAAGTGAAATCATATGATACTTATCTTTCTCTGACTGGGTTATTTCCAGGTCTAACCATGCTGTCACAAAGAGTAAAATTTCTTATTTTTTGTGACTGACTAGTATCCCATTGTGTAAATGTACCACCGCTTTTTTCTCCACTCAACTGCTGAAGGGCACTTGGACTGCTTCCAAATTTTGGTTATTGTAAATAACATTGCAATGAGCATAGGGGTACACATATTTTTTGAATTTGTGTTTTGTGTTTCTTCAAATAAATTCCTAGAAGTGGAATCACTGGGTCACAAGGAAGTTCCATTTTTAATGTTTTGAGGAAACTCCATACTGATTTCCACAGTGACTGCACCAATCTACATTCCCACCAACAGTGCAAAAGGGTTCCCTTTTCACCACATCCTTGCCAGCACTTGCTGTTTATTGATTTATTGATTATAGCCTTTCTGATAGGTGTGAGGTGATATCTCATGGTGGTTTTAATTTCCATTTCTCTAATTATTAGTGACATTGAGCATCTTTTCATATGTCTGTGGACTATGTGTATGTCCTTGGAGAAATATATACCATGTTCACGAATAGGAATAATTAATGTTATTAAAATGTCCATACTATCCAAAGCAATCGATAGGTTTAATGCAATTCCTAGTAAGATACGAATGACATATTCACAAAAGTTGAACAAATATTCCATAATGTATATAGAACCACAAAAGACTCCAAATAAAAACAGCAATCTTGACAAAAGAAAAAAAAAAGTTGGAGGAATTACACTACCTAATATCAAACTATAGTATAAGGCCATAATAATGAAAATAGCATGGTACTGGCATACAAACAGACATATAGATAAATGAAACAGAAAGAGAGCCCTGATATAAACCCATGCCTGTATAGTACATTAATAGTTGACAGAGAAGGCAAAAGCATACAATGGGCTAAAGATATTGTATTCAATAAATGGTGTAAGGAAAATTGGACAGATATGTACAGAAAAATGAAAGTAGACCACCTTCCATGACACACAAGAATAAACTCAAAGTGGATTAAAGACTTAAATGTGAGACTCAAAACCCTAAAAATCCTAGAATAAAATGTAGGCAGTAAAATCTTGAACAATTCTCACAACAATATTTTATCTAATATATCTTGTCAGGCAAGGGAATAAAAGAAAAATAAATAAATGGGACTACATCAAATTAAAACACTTTTGTACAGCAAAGGAAACCATCAACAAAATGAAAATACAACCCACTGAATGGGAGAACACATGCACTGATACATCTGATAAGGGCTTAATATCCAAAATTATAAAGAACTTATGAAATTCAACACTAAAAAGCAAACAATTCAATTAAAAATTGGGAAAAGCCTGAATGGACACTTCTCCAAAGAGAACACACATATATTTGTTTCTTTCTTTTAAGATTTTATTTATTTATTTTTAGAGAGGGGGGAAGGGAGGGAGAAAGAGAGGGAGAGAAACATTAATGTGTGGTTTCCTCTCACTTACCCACAACTGGGGATCTGCCCTGCAACCCAGACATGTGTCCTAACTGGGAATCAAACCAGCAACCCTTTGATTCCCAGGCCAGTGCTCAGTCCACTGAGTCACACTAGCCAGGGCATGTTTGTTTCTTATTAAAGAAAAATAACCTGAGCTCATGGCATCGTTATTTAACAAATGCATTCTGGAACCACTGAAGATTTATAACTATCTAGAGAGATTTTAGAGAGCAGATACAATATTTTATTGATTCAACGAACACTCTTAGACCTTTTTCTAAGCACTCTACATGTATTAAATTTCTTAATCCTAAAAGTAGCCTTATGAGGTTCATCCTATTATTATCTTCATTTTGCAGTTAAGAAAATTGAAGCACAGGGATATTATATAACTTGTTTAAGGTTTTAAGCCAGAGTTTAAGCAGAGTTGGGAGTCACACTCCAGGCAGTTTGTGTCCAAGGGTCATGATATCATATTTACAAATTAAGAAATATCCAATTCCAAATGGAACTATAATCTCAGGTTTTCTACATTTTTCTTCTTTTGCCCTAATTCAGGAGAAAACTAAGAACCTTTGTACTTAGTGATAATATTATGCCCCGTAGGACAAAGTTGAAATTATCTTGTCTCCATGTGACAGTAAAATTAACACACTCTAGGATAACATCAGCCCCCATACTGACAATAGTATTTAGCTAAGGAGGGAGGTATTACATAAGTTTAATGACATAACACAAGGGGTTATCCTGGCCATACAGAAGATAATATATTCACATTAGCTGAATTGAAAGGGGTGGCAATATGTGGTTTTCATGATCTCTTCAATCAGATAGATTCTTTAGTTGCAAAAAATCCCTTCATTTACCCAAACATTTATGCTTGGATACAAAATGTTTGAGGTCCTTTTCAATTAGAATGACAGGTACTGGGCATATCAACCTCATAAAATTATAAACACTTCATTACATTGATCAGTGAGAATTTTTATAACTATGACATAGACAGGAATTATCATCCAGTATTTAAGAGCATCTACTCTAAAACTCAATGAGCTGGGTTGACATTCAAGTTGGACATACTAACTGTGTGATCTGATACAAATTATCCAACTGCCTGGGCCTCAGTTGCCTTGTCTGTAAAATGGGGTTGATAAAGGCACCTACTTCATTGGTTTGTCATGAAGATTAAGTGCACCGATTCATGTGGAATGCTTAGATCACAGCCTAGCACATAGTAACTGCTATATACAGGTTTTCTGCTCCTTTAAATAAATGTGAAAAGCATGAATCTGTAAACCATCTAAGTATATATCGTGAATTCAAAGAAGAAAAAATGGTTATGTGCTGATATACAACAAGCAGGGTGCTAATTACTGTGACTTAAAGAACAATGGAATAAAATGTGTGTTGTTTAGGAGTACCTGGCCCATGAGGGAGGTGAGCATGCACAACGGAGTAGAAGACTGGCTGCAGTTACTTTTAAGGAGGTAGAACATCTTAAACTGAAGGCCCTTTTATTGAAGATTCTTAAAGAGATATGTGATGGTGGCTGGTTACAGAGTTTGTACCTGAGACTGACAAAAGCATTCTTGTTCTGTATTCTACAGTGATAAGAATGTGTGGACCAAGCAATAGAGGAGGGAAGGAAGAGGAGAAGATACAACTCCAGTAATAGAAATGGTGGATTTAGTTTTCTTAAGAATGTGGATAACTAGTATTTTAGGTTGTTTCTACACTTGAATAGTAAATACTTGCACTACTTACAGCCTTCAGTAAAATGTGATATGCAAACACAATTGTTTTGTGTGTATATATGTGTTGTGCTTTCTTTGTTCATTTGATAAAATCAAGGAAAGGAGCTGAATTTCACACTTAGGATGATTATGTCATGAAATGGGGAAAACACACATGGGACAGTGAAACAACCCATGATGAATTAATTCAGTGGAAACAATCTATCAAAGCCGCAGTTGACCAAGAAAGGTCCCATGAGTTGCAGAAATATCAGGGGAGTGTTTGAGACTTTCCACAATCAGTGGAAGTATATTCTATTTACTCGTAACAACAACCCTTGAAGATGGTCATATTACTTTTGTTTTATAAACAAGGTCACTGATGCAAAAAGAAGTTAAATACTATAACTTGCTCGATTTTATCTAGTTTGTACATTCAAGCTCCTCATTTTATAGTTGAAGAAACTTAGAGCCAGGAAACTGAGTTAAACAGCTAATGCATGTTAGTTGAGTTAGTAGAGTAACTAGAAGTTAGTCTGACTCCCAGTTCTAAACACTTGCTACTGCACCATATTTCATCCTCTTGAAGAAAACACTTGTGATTATTACTGATGTCCGTAAAACAGGTGTTTGGGTGGCCAATACTGAACATTATGAAATGAATGAGACTGGCAGTAGACTTCTTACAACAGGCCAGAAAAAGGGAGAGGGTATGAAAACAACCTTTATTTCTAGCTCAGATAAATTTTGCACAATTGCAGCTGGCTAAACTAGAGAGGAGTTCAAAAACATGTAAAAAAAAAAAAAAGACTTATCTTCACTTCGTTTGCCAAAAACAAAAGTCCATATAACCACAAGTGTCTACGATAACCAGACAGACAGACAAACAGCATCCTATTGTTATTTCATTTATTTATTTTGACCAACAATGAACACACACTCTAAGTTGTTTCTTAAAACCAAAGTAGTTAATATGTTGTTGGGTATAACAAAACTTAAAATTGCCTATTAGGTTTCTATATGAGAATTGTGCCTCATTAGCTCACTTCGGAGATCCCTTTCTGAATTGTGAGAATGTGTTTCCTGTGATATTGAAGCAATAAATCTATTGCTTACAGATGAATTACACAGTGTGGATTGGTCAATTTTTTGTTTTTGTGACATTCTTTAACACAGATATTAGATCAGAAAGACTGAGTTTCTTGACCAAACATAGTAGGCTCTAAGTATATTTTTATTGCCTGATAGAACAAATGACTCAGTGAATTCTATACATACTGCATACAGAATCTTGAAGAAATAGTGTCTATTATATTAGATACTTATATAAAATATTTAGAGGCCTTGATTCAGAAATATGACTCAAGAACTAACAGGAATATGAACTTTGCAATTGGTTCAAGAAACAATTTGCAATTTTCCATCACAAGAACATCTCACCTTCAGTTTATACTTGAAGGAATAAAATGTTTCCATGTAGTTTATAAATCCTAACAGTCTCTTAGAAAGTGATACACAATAAAGCAATGAAGCTAGAATACATTTTACCAAGTAATCGTTTTGGGATTGCCTATATGTGATCATTCCAAACTGATGAAGAACAGAGAACTACTTAGACTGGGACACAGAGTCGGATTACTTAGACTGGGACACAAAGTCAAATACTTAGCAGAAGACTGAAATGGTAGTTTATGAATTTGACTAGGATAGACAATCAATTTAGATAAGTATAGACCTGAATGTGGCTTTTGCTCTGAATTCATAAAAGTAGGCTAGGTCAATACAAACCCCAAACTGGTCAATTCACTGGATAATAACTCAGGCATATAGGATGTTTCTTTTTTTTAATGTTGTTCAGGTACAGTTGTCTCCATTTTCACCCCACCAAGGCCCCCACCCCCCCATCCCCACTTCTCACCCTCGAACCTACCCTCTTTGGCTTTGTCCATGTGTCCTTTACACAAGTTCCTTGATGACCATTCCCCTATTAGATCCCATTATCCCCTATTATCCCTCTCCCCCTCCTCTCTGGTTACTCTCAGATTGCTCTTTATTTCAATGTCTGTGGTTGTATTTTGCTTGCTTGTTTATTATGTTGATTAGGTTCCAATTATAGGTGAGATCATATGGTATTTCTCTTTCACAGCTTGGCTTATTTCACTTAGCATAATGTTTCCAGTTCCATCCATGCTGTTGCAAAGGGTAGGAGGTCCTTCCTTCTTTCTGCTGCATAGTATTCTATTGTGTAAATGTACCAAAGCTTTTTGATCCACTCATTTACTGATGAGCAGTTAGGTTGCTTCCAGCACTTGAATATTATAAACTGTGCTGCTGTGAACATTGGGGTGTATAGGTTCTTTTGAATTGCTGTTTCAGGATTCTTAGGATATAACCCCAGCAGTGGAGATGTTGGGTCAATAGGCAGTCCCGTCTTTAGTTTTCTGAGGAAATTCCATACTGTTTTCCACAGTGGTTGCACCAGTCTGCATTCCCACCAACAGTGCACTAGGGTTCCCTTTTCTCCATATATTCTCCAGCACTTGTTGTTTGTTACTTTGATTATCATGGCCATTCTGACCAGTGTGAAGTAGTATCTCATTGTGGTTTTAATTTGAGGACATTTCATTAAAATTAAAATACTAAAATCTATCAAAATATGAATCCCATGAAGACAAGCCACATATAGTAGCAGAAAAGGCACTGTAATTGAAGTCAGACAAGGCAGAGGCAAGATCCTGATTCTGCCACCTACCAGCTGCATAACCTCAAGTGAGCAGCTTACCCTTTTTCTCATCATTTCTCCCATTGGAAAAACTGGGACTACTTCACAAATATAACCCAGGTGTTGTTATTATGCTTCTCTCATGCTCCGTTTTACCATTTGACAATGTAAAGAAAACAGTAGAGAAGACTGAATTTGGAACCTTTCAGAAACTAGGCTTGTACCCCCAGTTCAAGGTATGATGACTCTATCATTGCAAAAAGTACATACAACATGCAAATAGTATTTGAGAAAGGGGTCAGTGGATTGCTATAGAAAGTGAGTCTTTAATATATGTGTGAATATTTTTGATTTTTAAAATAACGTACTACTTCTCTCCTCTACCACACAGAAGCAGTAAAACATCTATGCCTATATGACTTACATGTGAGGCATTCTGCACACTGAAAGGCAGACATTAGCCAAAGTTCACTTTCATCCATATGAGGCAAAAATTATAAACACTAAAGAAACTGCTGAAATACTACTGCTAGGATTATATCCTAAGAATCCTAAAACACCAATCCAAAAGAACCTTTGCACCCCAATGTTCATAGCAGCACAATTTACAATAGCTAAGTGCTGGAAGCAACCTAGATGCCCATCAGTAAATGAATGGATCAAAAAACTATGGTACATTTACACAATGGAATTCTATGCAGCAGAAAGAAAGAAGGAC